>JAQIUQ010002177.1:0-193391 GCA_030378365.1 Hybognathus amarus
GCTTAACTTATCGCTGTCCACGACTTCTAAGAGTTGAAGAAAAGCTCACACCCCTCCCGCCAAATGGTTTTGCTGCTTGCGTTCCCACTGGCCAACTGGCCATGAACTGGTAGGAGGGGTGGCAACCAAGAGCACGCGACTGGTCTTTATAGCGTAGCACTGCCACATAAGACAACACAAACCAGTGTGGCTACTCCTGCAATGTCCTGTTCTGCCTTGCCGGGACCTTAATAACCAGAGACGACGCGGCGCGTTTGAAGATTATGCTCGAGTTCTGTACAGAGAAACACAGAAGACGAAGGCTCCAGCGTAATATGATACTTAAGTAATATGATGGAAGAAGATGAAAGAGCAAGAGTGCAGGAGGCAAACAAAACGCGGGTAAGTTTAGTTTTTTGCTAGCATTAGCAATTAGCTGCTTGAATGCGTTATGTTTGTCTTAATCCTCGTTGTAATGTTTCAAAACACACAGCGTATGGCAGAGCAGCGGCCTGCGAAGTTCCGTGTTGACAGTGGGCATGACTTCTAAGTTGAACCAATCAATGTAAGACCTAGGGAAAGGGAACTGAAAAGTCCTTGCTCTAGTACTGAAAGAGTTATAGGAACTACGGTCTTAGAGAACTGTAAAATTCCCCAATTTAGTCGCGGTCGGAAACACAAGAAAAAGGGGTTATAGGACAGTTAGGTTCTCAGGAACTGGCAAAAGCTCGGATCCAAATAGTACTGGGATCCTCCGGTCGGAAAGCGGCTTATATGTGGGTTTTGCATAGGTGTGGCACAGCATGGATGAATCTAATGTTTTAAGGAGAGTGAGCGGCTGTCAGAGACCACCGTGCCGGTGTGGATACTGGTATTCAGAATGACAGATTCTACTTTTTGGAAGTATGACCAACATAAGAACCAACGAATGGTAAAAGAGCATTGGAGTAAATCTGTGCTGATTAAACCCGGCCGACCGCTTATCTCATTGTTGACGATGATCAGCTGAGAGTGCCCTTGAGAAGCTACCAGGGGCCACTCCACATCAGACTATTGTCATTCCCTCACAAACTACATTTCCCATAACTCACAGCCCGGACTCATCATCCTTGATTGCATCCACCTCTGTCTCATTACCTTGTCACTATTTAAACCATCTACGCTCATTCATTCCCTGCAAAGTCGTGTATGTTTAGTGCAATTCCAAGCTTTCTCCCTGTTTTCATGCCTCTGAGTATTGGATTTCTCTGCCTGTTCTGTGGATTACTCTTGTGCCTGTGTTCCCTGCCTGGTTTTGTTTATTTGTATGAACTGCCTGCCTGTGTTTGACCCTGCCTGTACTCTGGATTATGTCTTTGGGTTACCCTGTTCAATAAATACTGCGTTTTGATCCACAACCTTTGTGTCTTAGAGCAGTATGTTACGCATATCACGTCAAACTGTGCAAATTATTCTCAAATTGTTAATGTTAACAACATCAGCACTGCGTGACTATATTTAATGTGTATTAGGGCTACCTCTAGTTCAGTACTCCGTAACTGTATGACTAAAGTGAACAAGTGTGCTACTGTCACTTAATTGGACAAATTAAATGTTGTCCCTGTCCAGCAAAAAAAGAAAAAAAGCTGTCTCTGAGATCATTGGAACTCCTTCAAAACACTGAGTTCAAGCCCTTATGTATCCTTGTTTTGGCATGGGCCTGGTTACAGTCTCTTTTTTTTCTGTAGCCACTCTGAAGTCTTTTGCATTTTACAGCTGGTGAATCTCCAGTTGTCACTGGTGATTGTCGTTTGAACCTTTCTGGATCCACCATCAAATTGAAAAGTTTAATTATATCAAGTGCTGTGAGACAAGGCTATAAACATCTGCCTCCAAATATCCTCACTCAATAAAGCCTTTACTAGCTGAGACTCCTTAGATGTGACGTAATGAAGCAAAGACATGCTCAAATTTCCTGGGGAAATCCACCAGTACCACTGGAATTAAAAATATTACAAGCTTACAGTTTTGAATCAAGCTAAGGCGAGCAGATAGTTTTGAACACTTGCTAGGTATGGACTTGCTCAGATTTATTTTGGATCATTTTTATCCCCAAAAAGTTACGGACTGCAGCTTTAAGTAGTTTGGTAAAACAATTTGGGGTCTGGAGATGGGGTGGCTTCATGCTGCTGCAGATTCATTTCACCGCCATTCGTTTTTGCTTGTGATTTCCTCCCTAGACCAATCAGGAAATCGTAACACATAGGAGATGAAATTATAGGTGTTATCGGCAGAGGGAGTGAAAGAATGAAAGGAGAGATATATTGAGCACAAGTGTGAAGGCAGACTGAAAAGGTGAGATAAAGAGAACTGGCAGGAGGGTACAATGCACTAAATGAAGAGAAAAAAGATGTAGAAGAACATATTTTGAGGAAGATAGAGATCCTGTGATGCTTGAGGCTGTGTGGTCCACATTTAGAGTCACACTTGAAGAAAATATACCTATAAATTTAGTGACTCATCTATCATCTGCCTGTTTGGGTGAAGGTTTGCAACTATCTGGTACATTTTTCATTAAAGAGGGGGCTGCAGATAAGTCAGTGGTGTTGCAGCGGATGCTCTCATTAAGGATAACTCAATATCTTTTGGTGGGGAACATCTGTTCAGTTTTAGCTAATGTTAGGGTAAAGTGATTAGTGATCCCCTGCGGGAGTCACACACCAGCGTTTACACATTTCTGGTGCGTTTGTGTTCAACTGTTGTTCGTCTATATGCCGAATCCCCTCAGAGACATTGTTAATTAAACAGACAGTCTGGCATGTCCTGCTGAAGCTCTGGGGGAAGCTGGAAGTGTATAATGTATCATTGCACAACTATGTGAATGGAGTGCCGTTACCTGGAAAGAGATGCTAGGTTAAAATCACACATGGGGCATAAAGCTGTGCTGAGAATTTGCAGAGACAGGATGTGACATCAGAGAAAGAAAGAGCCACAAAGTAATAAAAAGAAATCCACAATTAATCACTTTGTTCTGGCTAGTGCAAGAAACAAACATACAAGTGAATGGTGATTTGAGGCTGGTTACACTGTAAAAAATATATTTTCATGATTTGCAATCACAACACTTTTTTCTTTTGTCAAATCAACTTAGATAATTTATGTAGTTCAGATAACATAATTTTTTGAGTTTCTGATGATTAAATCAATCTCGTTCATTGTATTAACTTCAATTTTTCCATTTCAATCAACTTAAAATTAAGGCAACCAGGTTACCTATTTTTTTAAAGTTAAAGCAACAATATTTTTTACAGTGAAATTTGTCTGAATCACGCTCAGTGCACAAGATGAGTTTCAGTCATTAAATGAGTTTCAATGACTGTTTCTTTCAAAAAAGTAACAATAAAAATGCACATTTTTATTCTCTGCATTTTGAATTAATTAATTTTAATTAAACCAATTAGATTCTTCGCGAAATGTGACATATAGAAATATTGTTCTATTTCAGTTTTGTAATTTTAAATTTGACGTAAACTACTGTTAAAATGTTTGAGTCAGAAGAAATTATTTTTTATTCAGCAAGGATGCATTAAAATAAAAAAATGGCACTAATTCATAAAAAATAAAATAAAAAAAAATAAAATAAAAAAATCGAAATTTTTTCAAATCCGTTTTCACAAAAATATTAAGCCACACAACTGTTTTAAACATAGGTAATTCTAACATAAATATTTTTCCAAACATTAACAAACTAAATTATTACAAATCTTTTTTGAACGGTCGTGTATTTACTTTCTCATACAGCAAAGGGTCATTTTTTTCACAGTACTTCCTGTCTCACATGTGTCCATTGGGACCACAACAATGCAACAACAAAACTGTACAGCAAAGCAATGAGAGCATTAGTGGGTTTGTGGTTCAAAATAACAAGCTTCACAACTATTACATTAGAAAGTGCAAGTGTGATGTGTGTTTTTGGAAAGCCCAGCTAAGGCAGTGTGCTCTTTACAGTTGAGGTCCTTCAGGCAGAAGATTTAAATGACATAATTCACATTATTTAACAGAAAACACACACACACAATGCATCCAGGCAGTTTTTGTAGCTCTTTCCTTCAGAGTAGTCCATTTGTAAGACAGCGGTGAGGTGACAGAGGGAATCCAGAGGCAAGAAGAGAATGCCAGCACAAGTTCTCCAGTCAGAGAAATGTTTTACAAATGAATGCAATAATAATATTGCCCAGCATTTCTATGAATGGTAATGTACTGAGATGAGAAAAAAGTGGCCCGCAGAAATGTCATTTTTAAACACAGAGAGGACAGAGCATGGTTGAAGATAACAGTGTATGTTTAAAGCGGAGGTCAAACCAAACCCATCTCTCTCTCTCCCTCTCATCTATCTATATAAACACACACATCCACATAAACACTGAGCTTATTCATCAAACCATGCAGAAATTGTAAATGACTTGGGGAAGAGAGACATACTGCTCTGAATAGACACAGCTACAGCCATTTACATACACAATACTGCTCACATTCATATATGTTTCACAGAAAATGGCAATTATTTGACATCTTTAATCCTCCTATACACATGTGCACCATACATGCAAACATATATGCTTAATTTTAAAAGAGAACTATTCGAAAAATGGATCAAGAGTGTGTATGTACTCTATGTGTCTATGTAAAAGGGTAAACGGGATTAATCTCCCCAGCAACCCTTCCCCAATCCCCCTCTTTCTCTCAGCTCTCCCTCGTCCCTTATTCATCTGTTCATCTGTGCCTGTGTGTCACTGTTAACTTCATCCATCCTCTTCCTCTCGCCTTCTCCGCTTTCACCATCTAAGAGGATTTTTTGTGGTTATGCAAAGCGCGTTTGCAGGATTGGTAACTTCACAGCAGAAAAGTGTAAATCAAATTAGACACGCTTTATCTAAAACTCTGATAAAAAGCCCTTCAGCCACTTTTTACAGTTTCATGACAGGCACCTATTGATGAAACAGTGAATGACCAGTGTAAGCACACCTCAAAGAAGGTGAGCAGATCAGCAAAAAATATGAATTGATGAATGAAATGAATAAAAAAAGAGCTGAGATGTGCAGCAAAACAAAAGTTCAGACAAATCTACTCAAAATCACACACTCCTTTACACCCTATGAAACATAATTCATTTATCACTGGCAGGTTTATAAACACAAAAGGTTGGGGGTTAGTAAAGTAGTTTAATGTTTTTGAAGTCTCTTATGCTCAACAAGGCTACATTAGGTAATGAAACTGTAATAATTTTTAACAATATTGCTGTTTAAAATCACTATTTTTCATTTTAATATATTTAAAAATGCAATTGATTCTTGTTTTGGCAAAGCTGAATATTCGGTATATTACACACAACCCTTTAGAAATCAGTATAATATGCTGATTTTATGCTCAAGAAACATTTCTTATTATTATTAATGTTGTGCTGATTAATTAATCTCTATTAATGAATAGAGAATTTAAAAGAACAGCATTTTCTTTAAAAAAAAATCTTTTGTAACATCATAAATGTCTTAACTGACACTTTTCTTCTGATTCTTGCACTATGACTTCCACCATGTCATTTTACGACTGGAACCTGCTGAGGTGAAAAGTCAATGGTAACACTTTACAATAAGGTTTATTAGTTAACATTAATGAATGTATTAACTAACAATGAACAATACATTTGTTACAGTATTTATTAATCTTTGTTAATGTTAGTTAATAAAAAAAATACAGATGTTCATTGTTTGTTCCAGTGCAGTCTCATCCCAATTCGTCATATAACTGACGTTTTGGTACGTCTTTTGACCATTCGTCAATGTATGCCTTTTTAGGGCCCCCTTAAACGTCGGTAGATGACGTTATGGGATCCTAACTCTACCCCAGACCTAAACCTAACCCTAAACCCAACTCGCCACCTAACTGACGTCTATGACGTAAAGGGAAGCTGTCAGTCGTATGAAGTACCGGGATCGCCATCTAATGACGTTTAAGGGGCCCCTAAAGAGCATTTATTGACGAATGGTCAAAAGACGTTCCCAAGACATCAGTTATATGACGAATTGGGATGAGACTGTGTTATTTGTTCATGTTAGTACACGGTGCATTAACTAATGTTAACAAAATACAACCGTATTTTAATAACATATAAATGTTGAAATGAATATTAACTAAGATTACTAAATGCTGAAGAAGTATTAGTTAACTAAGGTATAATGTTAACTAATACACCTTAGTCGATCTCATTACTTCTTTGCCAAAGACAATGTTTACCTGCATTTGGCACCCTGCTCACGTCCTTTGCCTTCACCATCCCTATCTCACCCTGTCCATTATCATCTGCTGCTTCACCCTGACCTCAATTTTCCTCTCTGATCATTATTCAGCCACCATAGACAGGTACTGTACTCGTAGGAGTCTATGAGCCTCTGACATAGTATTAGCTTGTCCTGTAATGTAAAAATTGGTTCATTGTGTGTAGAAAGTAATATTACAGTTTTTTTCCAGCTGTCAATACACTGAAGTGACATGCACAGCACAATTATTTAAACAGACCAAAACCTCTTTTCAAGTTTCCAAAAGTCTAAACACATTTTCTGCTTTACACAGCCATTTTAAAAGACTGCCACTTAAAAATGAGCTAATTGGCCCACTACATGAGCTAATTGACCAATACATGTGCCACCTGGCCAAACACCTCAAAGGTTAATTGTTAACACTTCAATCAGGATATAAGCACTGTGAAAATACCACAAGTGAGCACTTTATTTTACAACAAAGTTTTTTTTTCCAATTGCTAACACACTAAAATGACATGCACAGCACAATTATTTAAACGGACACACAGAGAGCAAAACTTCTTCTCAAGTTTCCAAAAGTCTAAACACATTTTCTGCTTTACACACATTTTGCATTTCAAAATGCCACTTTTAAATGCACTGAACACAGTTCTCTGCATAAGACACAACAATCTGACATAAAGTCACATGTTTGCCATTTCAAAACACTACCATTCAAAATGACACTACATGAGCTAATTGGCCAATTACATGTGCCACCTGGCCAAACACCTCAATGGTTAATTGTTAACACTTCAATCAGGATGTAAGCACTATAAGAACTATAAAACATATAAAAATATTTTCTTGCCACTTTTTTTACTGTAATATATTTTCTGGAAGTTTCTTTTTCAGTTTACTGTTTTTTTGTAAGATTTTTTTTTTCAGTCCCATGTAAATATTTCTGCTGTGCATACGTTGCACTGACTTGTTTACTGTAGTGAAAAAATACATTACTGTAAAAATTTTCAACAGCATATGTGTGTCTGCAAATATTTCTGTGCATGTAAACGATCTGATACATATTTTAGTATTATGGCAAAGCATATTAAAGATAGGAGTGCTAAGCTTTTCATTATGCCCAACAGTGTGTGTATGCCCAGTGTATGCCCAGTGTTTGGGTGTGTGGTTTTGTGAATTGTGTTAAGTATTTTGATAAAACCAGACTAGTTTGCAAAATTGTGTGTTAGCAATTGGAAAAAACTGTTATTATAATAATAATACATTTTTTTGCCTCTTTTTCTATTTATTTTTCCTGCAATTTTATTTATCAGTTTACTGTTTTTATTGAGCATATTTTTGTTCAGTCCAATGTAAATATGTCTGTTGTGCATATGTTGCACTGACTTGTTTGTCTAAAAAATAAATGTTTCAACAGCATGTTTGTGTATCTGCAATTGCTGTGCATGTGAACAATCAGAGGAATTTTCTAAATTGTGAACTATTTTAGTATTATAGCAAAGCATATCTTCTAAATATGAAAGTGCTTTTCATTATGCCCAACAGTGTGTACTGTGTAGTTGGTTAGACAAAATCTGGTAATATGAATAAAGTGTGTACCATTTTGTGCAAATGTTTGCTTTTGATAATGCTATGTGTAGTTTTGGTTGCAGTGCTATATTTTGCAGGATATATGAGGTATTTTGCAGTTTGGGTGTGTGGTTTGGTGAAGTATTTTGATGAAACAAGACTAGTTTGCAAAATTGTGTGTTAGCAATTGGAAAAAACTGTAATTCTAAAACATGTATGTACACAGTGAAAATGCTTACAGTAACACAAATGTCCTGCTAATGATGTGGTGGAGTATGCGCGGGCTAAAAAGAAAAGTAAAAATGCCTCATGATTCATATTTGTGCAATAACACAAAATAAACACACACTCACACACAAACACTTAGAGAGATTATGGTATTGATTGCTGTCATTTCTGGAGCGCTTGTCTTTATTAGACTACTGTTAAATTGATGAGAATCAAAGCAATAATCTTTAGTGGTTGCACAAACACACTTTAATACAAGCTAGAATCTGGAAACCACGTTGTTGTCTGGAGGTATTAATATGATACATATAATAATTAATACAATATAATCTTCTTGTAATGATACACAAGCAAGCATTAGACATTGCTTATGATACATCACCTCCTAATAACAGATTTATTTTAAATTGCTTGTTATAATGGTCAAATATCTATGCTCAGAGCCCACATGATTAAATCTCTACAGCTCAGCGTTCTGTCAAATGATGAGATCATTAGCTATTTATTTATTACAACATTGTGCCTATATATTTTGGATACAGAATGACGTAAACAAATAACCCGTAAAAACAAATTTTATACTTGATTTGCAAGTATAAATGAGGAGGTTTAGCAAGAACTGCACTGTACAATGGCTACTGACCTGAGAAGACATTTCTGTCACTCCGTGAATTTTTGACCAACGAGGCTGATGAGACAGAATGGAGAACAAAAATGTTGCTGTTGTAGTCAATCAACAAGTTACTCAAGTCATTATATATTTGTTATAATACTTTATATATAATTTCAGAATGTAACAATAAAACCATGTGTGAACAACAGAGAAAATAATACTAGTCTTTTACCATTGTTAGTGTGAAAAGTTTAATTTACTGTTTTATTAAAATACATAAATCCTATTTATGAATCAGTATATTTAAGTACACATTGTCATACAAGTCAAAAGTTTGGGCTCATGCTGTTCTTTTGAACTTTCTATTAAAAAATAAATAAATAAATAGAAAATATCGAGAAAAATCATGGATTCCACAAAAATATCAAGCAGCACAACTGTTTTCAACATTGACCATAATGAGAAATGTTTCTTGAGCATCAAATCATGATCATGTTAAAAATTTCTGAAAAATTATGCTGAAAATACAGCTTTGAAATCACAGGAATGAATAACACTTTAAAATAGATTAAATACGAAAACATATTGTAATAATACTTCACAAGGTTGTTTTTACTGTATTTTTGAGCAAATAATTATACCCTGAGTGAGCATAAGAGACTTCTTTTAAAATCGAATTAAAAAAGATTCAATAAGTAATTCATTTGACTGATTGGCAAACCAACAAGTCTTTGGTCTTTTTGAATGATTCAGTAAAAGAAAAGGCTGATAAGAGTCATTCATGTGTGAATCAGGATGATGAGGAAGATGTTGTTTACTTATTGTGTTTTGTTCAGCTAAGTCTTAAAATCTCATCACATTGAACTGCAAACCAAACACACAACCTAGGTACAGTATTTTCGTTGTTGTAAAGCAGCACTGCCGCTAAATAGCGATGCAGAAAATGCTGTACACACACATAATTGATTCAGTGCAGGGGAAGTGTCAACATTACCTCAGCTCACCTCATTATTTCTCTATTACTCTCCTTATGGACTCGCTCACTCTCTTCTTTCTTGGTCTGAGCCTCTACTTATCCCCCATGCATTTCTTCATTCTGATCTTTCTTGTTTTCTATGGTTCCTGGTATTGACATCTGTCTCAGTTGATCACAAGAGGACAGATTTCACTTACACTAAACCCCATGAATCTCAAATGTGTATTTGATTAATAGCCTACATGCAAATTTGTGTTCAGCTGGGCCTAGCTAGTGAAGTACAAACATATTTTGGAGCAAAAGACTCCATTACGTGCTATGTTGACATTGGCAGTGCAGCTATAAACAGGGTTGTGTTCGCCATTTCACAGCGAAGTAAAGATTTAGTGAAGGTTCACAATCACGGTTTTCCTTTGGAGGCAAATTCAGCAAGACTGCACTGGGTTTGACATCAAATTCTCCCCCTGCAGATACAAAACAAAACCACACACACACACAACAATTTCTCCAGTATAGGCCATATGATCAAAACCCCGATATTCTAGACACATTGTTGGAAATATTTTCCCTTGCACATTAGCATTTATATATATATATATATATATATATATATATATATATATATATATATATATTATTAGAGCCAGACCGATATATCGGCAGACCGATATTATCGGCCGATATTAGGCATTTTACAAAATATCGGTATCTGGCAGTTATAATGGCCGATAAATGAATATTTCAAAAATCTAATAAAAACGGATGAAAACACGCTTGAACCATGTCATGAGCGTTGGAGTTGTATAGTTTGTCCACCAGAGGGCACTATACACCGTCCCTGTTGGCAATACTCGTTGAGATGGTCACGAGACATACATTGCTTGAATAACAATTATTAGAGCATCCCCATCCGTTCTCTTAACTCAAATAAGCATGACAAAATTTGTAACTATCATGTCCAATTTTGCTGCTGTTAAATAAGCCGAGAGTGAAGTGGAATTAGCTAGTAATAGTTACGTTACGTTGTTACAGTGTAGTTGACTGACTGTCCTTTTAACTTTTGACAATGTGACTGAAGTATTTCTTTAATAGCGCATGACCGTTATAGCAATGAGTCGTATCATCTCTCCTTGGCCTGTTATATTGAAAATGTATGTTTTACAATTTGCAGTATGACATCATCCATTGCTAAATTATGGCTCATCATAGACTAGCGAACCACAAAGCTAGCTAATGCCACTATCATCAGTCTGTCCTGTTGTGACAATAAAAAAAGTTTATTTTAAAATGCATTATCATATTATTTTAGTTAAAACTCATAAATAATTACAAATAACTAATGTTAGGGAAATATTTTAATGTTTTGTTGCGCGTTTCTGAAAAAAATTAAAATAAAAAATATCGGCCGATATATCGGAAATATCGGATTTTAAAACTCCAAAATATTTGTATCGGTATTCAGGCCTTCTAAATCCTTTATCGGTACGGGCTCTAATATATATATATATATATATATTGGCACACACACACATATATATATATATATATATACATTCACACAGCTTGGCCCAAGAACATCTTTAACGCCGTCTGTAAACAGTGGAGCTACCACTAGCTGTTGTCTTGACCTCAAGCTGTTGTCACTGTTTGAAATCACAGAACCATTACTGGTGTCACCATCTTCTAGTATACTGCAGGAAAGCCCCTGAACACAAAGCCATGAGCGCTAACTGGGAGCTGTTAAAGTAGGACAAAAATATTTACAGCTACTTCACACCGTTGTACTTCCTGCATAATATAACATGTACAATCCAGGTCTCAAACTATTCTCTGCACTTTAGGGAGGTAAATGATGAGAGCGCATCAAATCCCAAATCCGTATGGCTCCAGCATTCAAAGGTTCGACTCTTAATAACATGAATTATGTATAAACTTGTATGACTGCTAAATCTAATCCACAGCTGAAGCATATTAGAGTCTCTGTGTGTGTTTTACTGTAACTTTCTCTATGCCTGTTTAGCTTATGCTAAAATTCTCTCTCACCTGTCTGTGATATTTGGCTTAAATCCATTTTTTGTATAATCCATATTTGAACCTTATTATGACCTGTCTAGATTCGGTCTAGATTGCTTTTGAAAACTAGATTTTTTTCTTTGAAGATGCAAAAGCTTCAAAGACTGCAAAAAATCTTACTCTTTATTTTGTCTTGTTTTTCAGTATAAAAATCTAAACATTTTTCTGTCCACGAGGTAAGACGTAACTTAAAGAGTTAGTTCACCCAAAAATTCAGTCAGTTTTTCAACTATTAATTTCATTCTCTTTTGGCCTCGAGATTTCACTTAGGGAAACTGCAAATCTTCTAGGTTGTACGTCACACGCATCACAAACAAGACCAGCGTAGGCCAATAGTGAGCCTACGTGTGACGTGTAATACTAGAAGCTTGGCGCAGTTTCACTACGTGAAATCTACATGGACCACAGAGAAGGAAATGAATAGTTGAATAAAGTCGTTATTTTTGTTTGTTTTCGCACACAAAAAGTGTTCTCGTCGCTTGATAAATTTAAGATTGAGCCACTGTGGTCACTCAGACTATTTTAACGACGTCTTTCATAACTTTTGGGCCAGCCAGTTTCGATCCCTTAAAAAGCCTATGGAGGAGTGATCTCAGATTTCATTAAAATATCTTAAAGTTACACTGTGTAACTCTTTTAGTTTATTCTTACACTTAAAACACTTCAGTTCTTTCAAAAATATGTGCTCATTAATGTATATTTACTTCGTTTAAGTAATAAAGTATCTCGATTGAGTGTATAATATGCCATTGAAAATACATACGGGTAAGGGGTTCTAATGTCGGTCACCATGTTGACCCTCCATCTTGAAAGTACATTAGCCAAAGAGGGACATACCCGTTAATCTTGGACTAGATTGGCCACCGTAGGAGTTAAAACGAAATCGGAATTGGCTTCATGCACAGCTGCACTACTTCCTGAACTTAAGCCAGCTCCTTTGTTTCCTGTCTGCCATTATTGGCCAAGCTTGATTAATTCAGGTGTGTCTGATTATTGTTGCCATGACTACTGAGGTCAGGCACACCTGAACTAATCAATTAGTCCAATAATGGCAGACAGGAAACAAAGGAGCTGGCTTTTTTTAGTTATTGTTTTAAGCACAAAATTGATTGAAATTAAGCATTGATTTCTGATCAAATAAGTCATTTTGCTTCTCAATTGGCTTTATGCACAGCTGCACTACTTCCTGAACTTAAGCCAGCTCCTTGTTTCCTTTCTGCCATTATTGGACAAATTGACCTTTCGCTAAGCCACGCCCGAAAACCGCCACTGGCCAATTCGTATCTTAGCAACCGTAACTATGCCCGGGAGGTCTGGCAAGCTTTTGAGCGAGGGAAACATGCTGAAGCATTGTGCGTATGGATTGTGCAAATCTGATACCGGTATCCTATAAGTTTGGACGCAGGAGAGGAATAGTTTTCCTTCCAGAAAATCTAAAAGCCAAGGGGAGAAATGATGAGCGTGATCAAGCAGTGTGGGAGACCCACTACCGGTAAATGTCAACATGATAAACAAAAACACCTAACGTTATTGCTTGGAAACATTGACGGTTCGTTGGTCATAATGATATAACGTAAAATAAGACGATTAAAGAGACAAGACAAAGGCTCACTGACATACTTTAAAATATATTTCAGCATTTTGTTAATCGACGTCCTACTAACGTTACCCCTGACTAAGTAACTTTAACCCAATCCGATCGCGGCTCTCTCGGTATTAGTGTTGTTCCACAAGATTTATGGATAAACTGTTTGATTTATAATTATTAGGATTTTCACATACCCTGCTGTGCATGAACATAGCTGTTCCTTAAATTGTGTGTTTCCCATTTGAATGGTCAGCATATGAGGCGCTGCTGCTTGCGCTGGGACTATAACGTTAGGCTTTAGCTTCAATTTTTAAGAAATTATTCTCTAATCGGTTGCATATTATGTTGTGAATATATCCCTCGAATGCAATACTGCAGTCCCTTTTGTCTCGCTCTCTCAGATATTTCACTTTTTCGCCGAAAATGACTAATTACCTCATTGGGAATGTCTGACACCGGTGCAGACACACTGTAATAGATGTGCCAGCCGTGAAAGCTTGACAGGCGTAGCAACAGTAACTAGGGAGGGCGGGGCTTAGCGAAGGGTCAATTGATTAATTCAGGTGTGCCTGACCTCAGTAGTCACGGCAACAATAATCAGACACACCTGAATTAATCAAGTTTGGCCAAAAATAATAATGGCAGACAGGAAACAAGGAGCTGGCTTAAGTTCAGGAAGTAGTGCAGCTGTGCATAAAATCAATTACCGCTAACTGTAAAACAAGTAAAAATACTGAGTAAGAACATCCTTTTTTGTCAGTGAAAAGAAGAAGGAAAGAAAAGAAGAAACACACCATAGTACCATGAAGCGAGGCACAGCTTAGAATGAGTATAGGAAATATTTCAGTCTCCATGGAAACGATGACTTGCCATAGAGGGGATTTCTCCAAAATCTGAGCTTTAGGCCTTTGATCAAGCTATGAGCAAGAATGTGTGTCTGTGTGTGCGTTTTTACATAGAGCGAGAGAGAGAGAGAGAGAGCAGCAGCTGTGTTCCTCCACTGACGACTCACAATCCCATACCTGCAGATGATTCCATAATAAATGAAAAGCTGCATATAAATGGAGATTAGATTCTAACAAATGGACTTCCATTTCCCATGGACACAATCATTTCCAAAGGCAAACAATGAAATTCCATTACAGTTTAGAGTGCATTAAACCATAGGAAAATTCAGTTGTTGGCCTCAAGAATTTTTTTTCTTTCAGAAATTGCCCTCTGACATTGCAAATAAATCCTCCAGCAAATGTTTTCGTTTTCTCTCTCTCTCCTCTCTACTTTACACACTCTTACAGTATAAACACCCCGTCAGACAATATAAATCAACAAAGTTTGTAAGTAGGAGAAACACCATGGAATGCGTCTCACCTCCTTTTCTATTTTCTTACAGGTTGAGTTAAAGCTTGTTTGTCTGAGGGGCACTTGTCTCTCCTCCCTCTGACCTCTACTTCTACCCATAACTGTTATGAATACATCAAGCTATTTAAAACTTAAGAGAGATTTAAGGTTCAAGGACAGAGGGGATCAAAATGAGTGAGAAGGCCGTGGAGGAAGAGCCGCAGAGCAAATGCAAAGATGCTGGGTTAGCGTTAGCACGCTAGCATATGTGTCGCCGACGGGCTTTTTCCTCGTCTGGAGCACATGGTGGCCCTGCGCTCTGATTGGCTCGGCCCTTGTGGCCATGGAAACCCAGCCATGGGTGAACGATAACCCCCCTGAACATGACTTGGGGAAAAGACAGGCAACAAGGACATCACTCTTTCTCTCTCTCGCTCTCACACACACACACACATCCTGTCTAATACTTTTTGACCTGTGTTGGAGGACTCATGTTTTATGTTTATGATGCAACCAAGGGGTCTGTCACTGTGCTCATGGCAGGATCACTGAGGGGGAGTTAGAGGTGAACATAGAGGAGAAACAGATCACATGGAAATTAAAAAGAAATAAAAAGTGCAAGACTGCCATGTTTTGTTTCCCTGTCCATCATTGTTTATTTACTCCTGTTGTAAAAGCACAAATATCGTAACACTTAAAGAAGTATTCACTTATCCAGATACTCTCCATGTTTATATTCATTTTGGCAATTACCCACATTAAATTAGCTTAACTGAGTGAAACAGCCCCAGTTAAGTATACACTTAAACAAAACAATATTACTATTTTAAACATTAAGGCTTTTTTAAATATTTTTTTGTTAAAATGAATGTGTACCTTTAATATGTTGTTATAAGCATCCAGTCAGAGACTGAGTCAGATGATTCAACTGACAGATTCAGCAAGTCATTTGTTAGACTGATTTGAGTCAATGACTGTAATTTTTTTTGTCTGATTTAGCAACAGGACTAAAACAGACAAGTTATTTAAACACGAATCGGATACACTCCTTGTGTTTTTTCTTTTTTTTTCCCTTCATTTTTTGTTGTTGCTTACAGCCAGCAAAGACAACCCAACAAGAAGAGTATAATTTTAGATTTGCATTTATAATATTAAACTTTAATTCATATTTTAATATTTAGTATTTTTTTTAATAAATTAAATGCATGTTAATTCTTTAAAAATAAAATAAAAAATAGCACCCATCCTTCTTGTCAAGCCCTTATGTACTTTTCCCCATCAGATGACAAACTCAAAGAATTACAAAAATAACAAGGTTCTCATTATAATAACAAAAAAATAAATGAATAATAATTTAAATAACTGTTCTTTTGTTTATAATAAATTATTTCACTATACATACTATAAATTCAGAAGCACTGCAAACACTTCTGGTGGAATGTGTTTAAATAACTCACTAAAGGGTGCATATGGGGGAAGATTTTGGGATTATTTCAAACGGTCACTATAACTGTCAGAATCGTAAAATGTCCTGGTTGTTTCTCCTCCAGTTGGACATGAGATTCTACGCTTCTGCTCTACACTCATATTACCCAAGCAAGAGAGTAGATTTAGTTGACTAAAATCTAAAGGGTTTAGTTAAACTGCAATGGATCAATTAAGCCTTTCTCTAAAATGGCCAAACTCATGATACCTTAATATCTGGAGAAAACATCTATTAACCTGTTAATATGAACGATATTAAGGTTTGAACATGCAATACAGACACAGATTTAACTGCTAACATTAAGCATGACTTTATTTATTTTAATATGTATTATGTATTATATGTATTATTATTTATATATGATTATAACAACTTGCATTCAACATTGTTTGTTCTTTAAAGTAGACAGTTATTTATATAAATTAAATATAGATTAATCCTATAGATTAAAAATGAATGACAGCAGCAGGTTTATTAGACTGCGGTCACTTTAAGGCTGAATGGCAAGGATTCCAACACACTGATACATATCCAATGTTTACGTTCCATTAAGACCTAACCAAACCGACTGTGTTAAAGTGAATACTCGCCAAAATATTTTTACATCATTTTCTGCATATTTGTCTACTCAAGCTTGAAAAAGAAAGAGCTCAATTCTCTACTTGTGCGCTGAGAGGTGGCTTTCTGTCACGTCGTCAAGCTTTTACAGATTCATCCACATGTAATCAGTTTTTATTCTGCGTTTAGACGAGCGTTTTGTGTGGGAAATCCGCGTGCAAATGGTGACGCAAAAGTGTGTGAAATTCAATGTAGTATGCACTTCAGGCGGCTAGGAGTGCATACTACAACAACACCAAGTCCACGCGCCTGCGTACAACCTTCACTGTCAAGCAGACTTTTGCGTTTCTACCGTTTACACGGGAACGCGACGGTGGAGCGTTTTTAAGATTTCCACTCTGGAGGGTGGTTTCACTTTTTTGCGTTTTTAAGCCTCAAAAACGCAGTCGCCGTGTAAACGAAAAGGCACATCCAGATAAATACTTTTTACGCTTTTCACCCGCGAGCCTTCTCGTGTAAACAGGGCCTTAGTTAGTGTGGCTGTCCTGGCTGTTTTTTATAAAGTGATGTAAAGTCCTGGTTTTCAAAAACCTGCAGGTAAAGTCTCTCAGCTCTACAGCAAAATATAAATTGGCAAACAAGAAGGATGAGGAAGAAAAACAGGATAAAGAGGAAGAAAACTAAAGATCTAAATATTTTGTTAGTTCGTTTTTGTAAGTTTGTGAGAGCTATTTTTGTTCAATTTGGAGGTATTTCTTTTAGTTATTTATATATATTATTTTTCTAATACAGAAGAGACATTATTTCTATCCTTATTTCATTCATTTATTTTTGAAACCTGTCATAATAAAACATTGAGTAACCTCTGAGAAGCCTTTCTGAATTTGTGTCTTGTAATATAACAATTTTCTATTTATACAGAGGCATAGCCTACTTTAAATGTATTAAAATTAATAAGGCATCTTTGAGTAAACTTTGAGTATCATTTGAGTATCTGTTTGCTGGGCTGAATGTCCTGGTTTTTGGCAATGAAAATATGGTCACCCTATTAGTCAACAAAAATGTCAATAAATTGTCATCATAGTTTTTGTTTATTTATCTTTAATGTCAATTAACAGCTCAGTATGCTTTTCTTACTCTGTATTTCTTCTATTTTTGACAGGACCCAGACCAGGCTGGTTCAACAGAACACATACTTGTCTTTAAAACAGGTTGTGTCACCACAGAGACTTGTGTATGTGAGAGAAAGATTTGAAAGAGATGATATTGGGCAGGCCATGGAAGGGAAAGCTGTAAATCAGGATGGCTCTTGTTTGTGTGTGTGTGTGTGTGTGTTTTTTACGTGGCCTTGGTTGTCTCAGTGTGTCCTGTCTTTGCAGTCATCCCTTGCTGTCACATAGCATTAATACTGACTGCAGATTTACTCACTCTGCCACAGAAGCTGAGAATGCACACTCACGTGTGTGTCTGTGTGTGTTTTGGACGGCAAAGGTTCACTTCGGCACTGAGCTGACTGGAAGAAAAGAATCACATGAGACTCCTTCCCACTGGGAATGTCACTGAGGATCTATAACTACACACACACACACATAAAAACATGCAGCGTCTATGGTGTGGTGTGTGTGCATCAGACAGAATGATGGAGTCGCTATGAATCACCATGATGATAAGTACAGCACTCTTTTGTAGAAAACACGGTGCACACACAAAAACTCACATAATACATTACTGATTCTCTTTATAGTGTGTGGATGGGTCAGGTTTTGCTAGAAGTACTGTGGTAACCATCCGTTCATTTTAATCTCCATATGGATGGTAAATTGACATTGACTTTGTAACAGACTTGCTGAGAGGCTTCAGAGCCACCCATATATCTGATGCCGCCTCAATCTGGGTGGTCAAAACTGGCCTTGACCAGCCGGAACGAAGCAGTCTGTTTTGTCTCTGTACGTGTGTGTATGTTCACAACACATTAGAAAGCTATACACAGGCCAGGTTCCTCAGATCAGGCTCCTGGACTATTGTGTGCATGAGTGTGTGTGTAATTGCATGCCAGACAGAATGTGCTCCTCATCAGCTCTTTTACCCAGGCAAAGTGCAACTTCAATCCCTTTCTTTACCATTTTTCTTTCTATAGTTAAGTCCAAACGTCTACTGTGTGTATGCATCTAATAAATCACATAGAAACACTGTTGTCTCACTCCTAGGACCTCCCGCGATGAAAGTAACATTCTGTAAAATATGAAGGGTGTGTGCTTGGGGAAGGGTGTCTCTTGACACCATTAAGGTATTGTTTCTGTACGCAGTAATTCTAATTATTAATTATATTTTTTATTAGATACAATCTTTAAATGGTAATCTTAACAGGCATTTCTTAAAGTATTGGCACTTTTTTGTTTTTAGGAGCAAAATTGTTTGTTTATAACTCTCTTTGTTTAGTTTTAATCTTGCAATTAAAGGAATAATTCACTTTTAAAAAATCTTTTGCTGATAATTCACTCACCCCCATGTCATCCAAGATGTCCACGGCTTTCTTTCTTCAGTTGAAAAGAAATTAAGGTTTTTGATGAAAACATTCCAGGATTTTCTCCATATAATGGACTTCATTGGGAGAGAGTTTCAGTGCAGCTTCAAAGGGCTTTAAACGACATCAGACGATGAATAAGGGTCTTAACTCAGGACCCTTCGAGTCATGACTTCGAAAAAAGATTTGTTCATTTTGATTAGAGGTAGACCGATTAATCGGTCGGCCGATTAATCGGCCGATTTTTGGCACTTTTTAACATAATCGGTATCGGCCAATATCCAAGTATATCAAGCCGATTATTAGGCAGACAGATCTGTGAACTATCGTTCATTGAACGCGTTCAGGCACAACACTGACCATTAGTTAGTAGCTGGATTAAACATGGTTAAAATGCTGGCCAAACAGTGTAAAGTGTGACTGTATTTCACTGTAGACTAAAAGGTCCAACAGCGGGATGGCGTTGTCTGAAGAACAACAGACGGACGGTGCGTTGTGGTGCATTTAAAGTTTTTGTAAAATATAATTTTCCCATCTGGTGGTTGTGTTTGTTGTTCAACAGCAATTTACTAGTGAAATATGTTATTGTTAGAAGTTCAATTAAATAAAATATAATAAATCTTATATATAAATGTTTTTGTTGAGAAAGTTTGTCTATGTTAAGTAATTATCATTTCTTTTACATTTTATCTTTCAAATAGAGGTTAAAAACCAAGCAAATATTGGCCAAATATCGGCCAAAATAAATGGGCAGCATTAATCGGCCGACCCGGATTTGAAAAAGTCGGATCTGGCATGAAAAAAACCAAATCGGTTCGACCTCTAATTTTGATGAAAGAGTTTGAAAAGGAGAGTCACGAACGCTCATAACAGAACAGAGCAAGGCGAGCATTTGTACTTACAAAACCTACTTTTTTATTTATTTTTTAAATGACCGATCGTTTCGCTAGACAAGACCCTTATTCATCATCTGGTGTCGTTTAAAGCCTTTTGAAGCTGCACTGAAACTCTCATTTGGACCGTTTGGTTCCCATTGAAGTTCATTATATAAAGAAAATCCTGGAATGTTTTCATCAAAAACCTTAATTTCTTTTTGACTGAAGAAAGAATGACATGGGCATCTTGGATGACATGGGGGTGAGTAAATTATCAGCGAACGTTTTTTTTTTTAAAGTGAACAACTCCTTTAAAGTTTTTATGAAAGATTTTCAGTGTAGATAAAAGATTAAAGTATAGGTCTGTTACAGGTGGAAAGTAAAATCTATACATAAAAGACATTTAAAGCAACAAAAATACAAGATTAATTTAAAGCTGCAGTTCGCATTTTTTCCTTTTGTCGCAATATATATCGTGGAAAAATAAAATATCGCAATGCTGATAAGTTCAGATATTAAATAAGCTACCGTGTCTGTTTTCTCTGCCTCCAGCAATATGTTTTCAAGATCATTCCAGTTGTTTAGCTAGTCTACTATTTATGTATCTGTTCATGCCATTGTATTAATATTCTTATTTCTTACAAGCTCTTGCATTGCATTAGTATTCTTACAAGCTTATTTTACAGAAAAATGCCACCCATGTGCACCATCCGATGTTCTAATATGGAATATTTCCAAAATTCCCCAGCTTAACTTCCAATGGAAATTTACTGGAAACTTTCCGGAAATTTACCAGAAATTTTCCGCCCCTTTGCAACCCTAGTCGCCATCTCTGCTTGAAATATTGCGGTCATTCGGACAACAATTGCAGTCATTCGCTGAATTATCAACTTTACGCGAGTTGTATCTCGGCACGGCACAGCAGAAATGAAGCCAATGTTTTGAAGAGAGTGTGCGGCTGTCAGTCGCCGTGCCGGTGTGGATACTGGCCTTCAGAATCACAGATCTCTTTGGAAGTATGACCAACATACAGATTTTTCAGCCTAAATTATCCTCTGAACAAATAACATCCACTTTTGCTCTTCTGACCAACTATGGGAAAAAAAACATTGCAGTAAATTGCACTGATTAAAATCTAATGATCGCTTATCATATTACGTCAAACCAGTCTCATTTTCCAAACTCTCAGTCCAAAGTCTTTTGGATTTTACAGTGGGTGAATCTGTTGTCCCCATCAAATTGATAAGTTTAATTATATCAAGTGCTGTGAGAAAAAGGCTATAAATCTCCACCTCCTCCAACATCTTCACATGCAACATATCTTATACTAGCCGAGACTGAACAGATGTAAACAGATGTGACGTAATGACACAAAGACATGCATATGCTCAAATTTCCCGCGGAAATCCACCAGTACCACTGGAATTAAAAACATACGAGTTGAGGCAAGCAGATATTTTGAACACTGGCTGGTTATACTTGTTCAAATTTATTTTAGATAATTTTAACCCAAAAAGGTTACTGACTGCAGCATTAAGACATGGTAAAAAAATAGTTTTATTTTAAAATGGCCTTTATCAATACAAAAATAAATAAAAAAATAAGAATAAATAAATATATTATTTTTGGATATGATTTTTCAAAACTCACTGACACCTTTAACACAGCATTATCAAAGTATGCAAGCTTTTCAGAGCCATAAATACATCACTGCATCAAATTGTCCAGCTTCTCATGACTTTGATTATTTATGCAAGTGGTCTTTGTAATTTGAAATAAAATCCAGACATATAAGGTGCCAATAAAAACAAAACAACTTGAAATGCAGAGAGAGAGAGAGAGAGAGAGAGAGAGAGAGAGAGAGAGAGAGAGAGAGAGAGAGAATGCGGAATGAAGGCATAGCTATAGGCAAGTATCTATACTTCAGTATCAGATAAAAGTGTTTTCGATGGTTTTAAGATGACCGACAGTTTTAGATGGATTGTCTGACAGATTACAATCTGCCTGATATGAATTTTAAAAGTTGACTAAACAGTTTCACTAAATCCTGTTAAAAACTGTTTTAAAATAATCTAGTAGATTTTTTTTAAAATAAATGCTAGAGGTATTTTGTGACTTTACGCACCACCACCCCACCTCTGCTAATTAAATACTTTTCATGCTCTAATATCAGGTAATTGCTTTAATCGGATGTTTTGGTGCATAAGTGCAGTGACAAATACCTGCAAGGCTTGCTGTGGAGCGAGCAACTGCGGTACTATAGTGAACGTTCAACTGAAAAACATGGTTGGTGTACTCTTAAAGACGTTAAACAGACAAACAATGAATAAAACTAGCTGGTCACAAAAAAAGAAGAAAAGAAAATGCATAAAATGCCTTTTGCAAAACAATGGCAAAACCATTCCTCTCCAAAACAAAGACAGATAACACTTTAGGGTCCAAGTCTCACTTCTAGTTGCCTACTAATACGCGAATTAATGCCTTATTCTGCATGACCATAATCTACATCCCTAAATCCTGCCCAATACCTAAACTTAACAACTGCCTTTCTATTAATATGCAGTAATTCAGAGATCATTTGATGCAAAAGACATTGTTAATAGTAATAGTAAATACATTTTTATTCCCAAACTATAGGCCTATTATGAAAAGCATAGACATGAAGGAGGGACTTTCCTGGAGATCTCTGCTTTATTGAGAGCTTTAACAAATATCTTCCTCTTTTTTAATCATAACTTTTTTTATTTTTAATTCAGCTGTTGTTGTTTTTTACTTTTAAGAAAAGAAAAAAAAAGGAAGAACAAGAGAAAGGAAGAAGTTTTACTTTAACCTCAGTCATCAGATACATAAAAAATGAAGGCTGTGAAGTAGAAACTTGTCCATATCTTCAAGTGTAGGCTATACTTTACTGTGCTCAACGGCACCAGAGGAAACGTTTACTAAATTTTCAACTAAATACACAATTTCAGCTTTCATTATCTAGAAACCAATGTAAAAGAGAAACTGTGAAGTCCTTAATGCCGTTTTGTTTCTGTCAGCATAAACACCCTAAACCTAAACCAAACCCGTGGATAAAAGTGTCATTATTTACGATCATTTTTTACAGTGGTAACCACACTATATCAATGCGCTGCGTTTCACGCTAAAGTAAATGTTTCATTATCTTCATTGAAGTAGGCTATATAGTATATATTTGCTTGTTATCCATCATTACCTCGTCAAAATGCGCTACGCGCTTCAGTTCTGTCTTTCTTTCATGCGCACGTGCTTTTTCTCCACACACATCTTATTAAAATTCAAATATGGCTGAAATATGATTCTTACCGCTCTGCGAGTCTGTGATGATTATTTTATGGAGAAGGATGCCGAAATGACGGAAGGTCCCAGTATTTTAATCGCTACCCAAGTCCTCCGTTGTTGAACTCGCCTTCTCGTCTGTCTTGTCACCGTTGAACCCTTCACGAGACCTCAGACAGAGCGTGACTGAAATGATCCGATTTGAACATACTCTTCGGTGACAAGCTCTATTTTACGACGTCTTGTGAGAGTTGATAATGTTCCTTTGTCATCTGTCGTTCTGTTCATAAATTCAGTTGGATGAATTCAGGTCATTTCGAAGAAATCACTGCCGATACTCGCTCACCGCTGAGTTCATTTTCGCGTGCCCGTATTTACCTGGCGAAATATTCTCTCGCGCTTGAAGTGTCATTTTTACTCGCGCGCCTAAAGTCACTCACTTCATTGCACACGTGTGACCTATCCATCCTATTAACTGTAAAACATAAACGACTACGATATCAAGCGGTGTCCGCATCTCCTCTGCGTTCTCTCGTGGAGGCTGGGACACAATGACTGCATGCACGGCTTTTACCCACGACACTTTTTCTATTGTTTATCGCAGGGAAAGGCAAAAGTGCACGACCTTGTCTGAGGGATGCTAGGGCGTTTAAAACTGAAGGGGAAGCATGACGGGTGGTTGCACACAGACGAGAGGCATTTCTGACGTTCACAAAAGCCGAAGGATGATTGACTTGCGCGCAAGCACGATGCGCGCGCCCGCTCTCATGCATGATTTCCTTTGGACATAAAATGTGTTGTAACTTCAAGCTGTTTAATAAATTATTTTGTTATTTGTTTCGAAACAAATTCAGACTATAAATGATAGGCATTTGTAATAAATTGTTTTAATATATTTAATAATTTGTTCTAAATTATCAGAGGAAAAAAAGCAAACGCCAGAACATTGGATAGGGTTTAACTTTTAAACAAAAATATAATTAGCTTTTTTGTATGATTCGTAGTAACATGCCGTTATTGCACTCTTAGTCCATTATATTATTCAGCTTAATTTAGACTTCTAATACCTGCCCACTGCCCAGCCCTATATCCTCAATGTGAATTTGAGTTGATAGTTCTTACCCTGAAACCGTGTTCCATCAGTCTCAAGTCTAAACGAGCCATTGTAACCTCTCCATCTGCTTCTACTGACATTCAGGCACTCTGACAGGAACTTTGACAGGCTGACTGGTTCAGGTGCATTGGCTGACATCTTATACAGTGACATTGGAAATGGGGTTTCCTCCAAACCAGAGGCATCTCTCTCTCTCCCTCTGTTTTCCTTGTGTTCTCTCTCTCTCTTTCTCACTTGTCAAATGATGGCAGGGCTTAGGTTGGTAAGAGTCCAGGGCATGAAATAATTATTGTTGTTAGATGGCATAGATAACTGTTCATATTTTGACTGGGAGGTAGGGGTGGGTGAAATCAGGCTTCCAAAAGTTTGTGTACTCTGGGTGGTTTTGATGAACAGAAGGGTTTTCGGCATATGGTGCTCAAAAACAGCCTGAAGTGACACGGAGGGCTCCAGTGCTTCTTTCGTCACATTATCTTGTGTTGTCTGCCAGAAATTCCCTGGCGCCCTGTTTAACATGAATCTCTCACTTTGACTTGTGGGACAGGAGAAGAGTAGTAGAGGCAACACTCAGACGTCGGATCAAGATGGTGACATTGTCACATCAAATTACTCCATTAATCTGTCACTCAATGTTATTGAACAAATGATCAGACAGCCACTCATTTCAGAGATCTTTTTTTCTACCATTGTGTAGTCGACATGCCTTGAGTTAAAAAACTTTCTTCAACCTCTAAAATATAATTTTAGGAAATTGCGAATTGAAATTCCATTTATTATCATGACAGTCACCATATATCCATATTTTGACTATATCACATTTTATTGTAATGCCTCGACATACAGTAGTGACACTTTAATGTTTATATGTGAAGTTGTGCCTGGAGTGTAAAACTAAATGTAAGCGTTCCATGTTCAATTGTATCATTTGTTATAAAGCGATGAAACATACCAAATTACAAAATTGTTGACACTTCGAAAATAGACCAATACATGGGAATCCTGTTGAACACAATGTAGCCAAGTGTGGAGGATCTGTTTTGAAATCAAATGTGTATTTTTCATCATGAAAGCGATCCAAAAACACAGCGCATGCAACAAAGCTGTGCTCAATAAAAGTGTTCATGCTTAGCATTTTGATGTCTTAAGTGGCCTCCTCGGTCCCCTGACATTAGAGCCATTAAACCTTTGGGAAATTTTAAACCTGGATTGTGATTAGCCATGCAGGTCTTTCAATGAAGCTCAAATTTGAGAAGAACTCAAGGGGAATTGGGAAGAAGTTAAGCATGAAACATGTACAAAGTTTAGTGAGTCTATGCCCAGGAGAATGGCTGCTGTAATCAAAAACAAGGGAGAAACAACAAAATAACTGAATTACACTGTAGTCAATGTATTCTTTATTTCTCTCTCTCTCTCTCTCTCTCTCTCTCTCTCTCTCTCTCTCTCTCTCTCTCTCTCTCTCTCTCTCTCTCTCTCTCTCTCTCTCTCTCTTTATATATATATATATATATATATATATATATATATATATTTATGTTAATATATATTAAAATGTAATTTATTCCTTTTATTCCTACAATTTTTTACATTTTTATTTCTTTGATGAGTTCAAAGAACAGCATTTATTTAAATTAGAATCTTTTCTAACATTATAAATGTCTTTACTGTAACGTTTTGATCAATGTAACTCATCCTTGATGAATACAAGCATTGATTTCTTATTTATTTCCCACAAAAATAAAATACAGATTCTTACTGACCCCAAACTTTTTAAAGGGTAGTGTTTAATGTAACACAAGCTTTCCATTTTAGATAAAAGCTGTTCTTTTGAACTTTCTATTCATCAGAGATATCCTGAAATAAAAATGTAAAAAACTGTTTTCAACATGGATAATAATCATACATGTTTTTGGAGAATAAAATCATCATATTAGAGTGATTTGTGAAGGATCATGTGACACTGAAGTACTTGGAGTAATGATGCAGATTTTTTTCAGAGGAATAAATTACATTTTAATATATATTAACATAAAAAAGTCATTTTAAATTGTCATAATATTTCACAATATTACTGTGTTTTTTGTGTATTTTTTCTAAAAAAATTGCAGCCTTGGTGAGCAGAAGAGACTTCTTTTAAAAACATAAAAAATCTTACCGATCTTTAACTTTTGACCGTGTATATATATATATATATATATATATATATATATATATATATATATACTTCGAATAACATTTAGCTCATAGTACTGCTCTCATACAGGTCATGCAGTATAATCATACAGGTTGGGATATTTAAAGATATAAAAGCCTAATAAATAGAAACATTAATTCATGAACATTGAATCAAATCCCTGTCAAAGAAACAATACCAGAATACACAGTACCAGATGAGACAACACCATCTTTTTTGATTGGCTGAGAATGGAGGAATTATGTCATTGGATGGAAGAAAACCTCTGGAGATAAGTTAAGCAAAAGCATATTCTGACAGCAACGTTAATGTCTATAAAGCAAATATTTGTCAATCATGAAGTATGTCCAACAAGTTTATGAAAGTAATTTCATAATAAAAAGCAGTTTTCTGACTCTGGGGTATAATATGTGTGTACATGTGAGAGTGTAACTGTGTGGAGCCCAGGGCATCTGCTCTGATGGCAGAGAAAGTGAAATGTGCCAAAGCACACATTCACACAGAACCTTTTGAGCACAATATGAAAATCACTTCTAAATATAGAAAAAAAACACGCACCAGTAAGCCACAATCTTAGGAAAACATATATTTAATCAGAATATCATTTCACCGGTCATCTTGTGAGAGAGTGATCCTGGTATTCAGTCCTTCCTCCCTTTTCTCACTTTCTCTTTTCCCTTTGACATGCAAGTTAAATGTTGTCAATGAAACCACACCTCACTGCTGACTGAAGTATCAAAACCATAAACTTTCCACAGGAACATTGTGTATTTTTTTGTGGTGAGCTTAAGAAACACTGTATTCTCTGCACGTTTCTGGCAACTATATGGCTTTAAGTGTTGACGGACATTTTATTATGCAAGTGGTATGTGCAGTGCACCCTCTTATATAGTCTGTCACTCATGCTGCCAGAACCATCTCACATATTTACATCACACACACACACATATTCATGAAGGTAGCAGCAACGTAGTCCGAACTGATTATTCATCACCATTTCACCCAATGACACATGCATGTAAAATCCCCATCTCTGAATTAAAGCGATGATTCCCTCTGACATCCAGAAACTTCTCTTCAGCCAGACTGATTAGATGAATGTCAGAAAATATGGCAGTAAAGTTCAAAATATTAACATATTGTCTACTTTTCATTTGAACTTTAGATACTTTTTATTTTCGTTTTATATGGATAGCAAAAACGTTATTTGTCCATTTTTTATGGTTAATGCACTATCAAACAATGAGAAATACATGCGTTTCAGTATTTATTAATATTCGTTAATGTTAGTTAATATAAATAAAACCGTACTATCAGAGTCATTTTAGCTCAGGTCCAATACATAATATTAATATACACATTTTGATTTCAATAAAGCACTAGTAAATGTTAAAATGAACATTATCTAAGATTGATTTATTAAAGTATTTCTCACTGTTAGTTAATGTAAACTAATGCTAACAAATGAGACCAGTGTAGTGTAACCAGTATAGTCCAAAAAAAGATTAATTTACTCACTTTCTCAAGTCATTCTGCATAACATTCTTTTCCTGTTTAAACATTATTCATAGATGTATTAGTTTCTGGTTTAGGTTAGTTTAAATACAGACCTGAAGTTTCATTCAAAATAAATGGAAATAACCAACTCACAGTTGAAATCATGAAATACAGAAAGACATCCATGACATTCACTTAAATGTCAGACTTGTTTCTGTTGAATGGCCTTCACTCATGTCAACCTTCCTCAGTTCTGCTTCTGCATTTGACAGACATTGTCAGACACAAACCAATCTGTTTTGACCTGTATGTATGCAGATGTACGTCTCCAGCCCTTTTTATATACAGAAGTATCTCCAAGTGTTAAATATTCTCCTCCAAAGTTTGAGCATGCTTTCATACTGCACATCAAACCCCCCTTTCCTTTCACATCTAAGAGTCTGCAAGGCTTGAGAAGTACAATGGGCATCACCTTCATGGATATCATAAAGAATACATCCATAATGAACTCAAACACAGATCCACAGGCCAAATCCTTTTAATCACACTTACAAAAAATGATTTAAGATTTTACAGAGATGTCAGACACACTCCAAAAAGACTTGCCTGTCCTCGGATCATCTTATACTACAAAAACACTTGTCAAATATAAAAATAAACAGGGCAAGACTGTAAGGACGCACATGGAGGTCACGGGTTAATTTAGGGGAGCCTGGGGTAACAGCAACAGAAATCAGTGTTGATGTTTCTAGCACTTTGCATATAAAAAAATGCAAAAAAAAGTTTTTACATTCCATCAAACAGAACTGGATTGATTCGTAATGGGGCAGGTCCGAGTGAAGCTGAAAGGGAATGATGGTATAAGTTAAGTTCATTTGTCTCATCACATCGGGTAGTTGAGCACCACATCCTGTTTGGCCAGCTCCAACAACATAGGGTCATCGAAGAACTTGCTGATGCTAACGTCCTCACTCAAACCCTGGAGGAAGAGGAGAGATGATGTTGATATATGATGATATATGATGCATATTCAAACTAAACAAGCTGATTGAAACACATCTTACTTTGCGCCTGCGGGTTTTGATCATAAACTCTCTGGCTAGATGAGGGGCCGGCTGAGGCTCGAGAGGACGAATCACAATGCTCTTATCCAGAGGATCACCGGGAACAATCTAGAGTGAGGGGAAGAGACAATAATTACTCAGGACAGTCGTGAAAATCTAATACCATGTGACAAACACACACACACACACAGAAACAGTGTTAAAGGCAAAGGGAGTCTGCGATAAGCTGCTGCTGACTCGAACTTCTGCTCCTCAACATCAAACACATCAGAGCACATCAACTCACACACACAGACACACACACACACAGGAGAATCCTATGCAAGCATGTCAAGTCACATTTTACCCTAAATTAAAAAGGAAAGAAATTATATTTTGCATAAATAAAATGAAGCCTATTTTTAAGACTACTTTTTGGATATTTTTCAAAAATTCTCATTGCTATATTTTTGGTCATTTCCAATGTTCTTAAAAGCGGTTCTAATTAAATTATCTTGGTTCAAAGTACTGTAATACAATTTTTGCATAATAAGCATACAGTATAGTACAAAAAAATACTACAGTTTCTTAAAAATTTTTACTTTTTCCTTCCAAATTTAATTTCATTCCAGTTATGCATTTATCAAAGATATTTAAATATATTTCTCACATTACTGTGCTTAATTGCCATACAAAAAGTCATAATACAATTTCTTTAACAAATTTATCTTTTATTATTTTCCAATTGGTAAATCTGAGTTTCTCAGTTAATACAATTTTAATAAACAATACAAAAAAACCCCAAATATAATACATTAATAAAAATAATTTAATAAAAGGAACAATAATTCAGCAATTAATGAAAGCATATTTTCCTACTACTGTGCGTAATTAATTGCCATAAAATTATCATTATGGGAAAGAAAAAACATAAAAATCAAAAGGATGCCCATGTCACACTTTCCCCTAAAAAAAGTAAGAATTTTTAAATAAATAAAAAAATAAGAAATGAGACCTGAAAATCATATTTTGGTTAAAGAAATGAAAGACTTTCTAAAACTTTTTTTTTTAACCAAAAGACTGTTGGGAGTGTTTTTTACAGAATTTTTACATACACACAATCCCTCTTGTACTCATTCAAAGCATGCAAAGAGAGAGAGAGAGAGAGAGAAAGAGAACGAATGGGTGGCGATTGTACCTGCCAGTGGTGGAACACACTGAGTGCAAAGGCTTGGCCCTGAGTGTGCGTGCGGAGATCAGTTTCAAAACCAAACGAGTCAATCGCTGGAATGAAAGCCTTGATGGTGTGAGAGGAGAGCCAGGGATTGGGGCATCCTGCGTCACATGACCTCTACGGGACACAGAGACAAGAGATCAGTCAGAGGCTCATTCTAAAAGGAGACCGCCTTTATTAGAAACTTGCTGACTTTTGCTGCCTTGAGCAACAATCTGCTTAATGCGAGTGTGTGTTTACTGACAAGTCAGCAATGTCCGCATTCTGTGTCTGTATTTTACCTCCTGCGTGCCAGGACCGTGTACACGGCAGAAAGCGCAGTCAGCAGGAGCCTGAACCTCCACAAAGTAATAAGGCTCCATCAGCCTGGGCGTGGCCTGAAGAAAACAACCAATCACAAAGTGAGGAAAACAAAAAAGGGTGGGTGTAGTGAGTGAGAAACCAATTACGATAATCAACTTAATCTACTGAACTAATGAACTGAGTAAATGGATCACGTAATTAAATGAAACATCCAATAAGACTAATGGAAACAATGAGTATGTAGAAAAAGAAACGAGGAAGATGGGAAGAAAGAGAGGTGACTAAACAGACCTATAAAAGGATAGATTACCATGAGAAAGGCAGAGTAAACGACTCTGCGAGCTGTAGGGATGACCTGTCCTCCTCCTCTGTGCAGCGGTTCCTGTGCGATCACAGCATCTAGGATCTTAAACTTCACGTTGCCGGATTGCTGAATGCAAGGATTGACAAAGAGACATTTGTTATGGACTATTAAAAAAAATAAATAAATAAATGCATACAAATAAATATTATATATTATGACCTTTTTTATAACATTAATTAAAAAAACTGAAAAAATACTTAAATTACCTTTAAAGAGTTAAACCGGTTAAATAGTTAATTATGGTTAATTATGAGCATCCCTAGTTTTTACACTGGTGTTTTTAAAGACTTTAATCTAAACGTTAAAGCAAGGAAAATGATCATGGGCAATGTCAAATGCTGATATATGTGAAACATCAACCATTAATGATAAATAATTCAAATAATGTAATAAAAGGAACAATAATTCAGCAATTAATTAAAGTATATTTTCCTATTACTCCGTGACTTAATTAATTGGCATAAAATTGTCAATATGGGAAAGACAAATCATAAAACTCAAAAGGATGCCCATGTCACACTTTTCCCTAAAAAAGTAATAATTTTAAATAAATAATTTAAAATAAGAAATTAACCCTGAAAATCATATTTTGGTTAAAGAAATGGAAGACTTTCTAAAACTTTTATAGTGTAAAAGTATATATGCAAATAGTAAGAAATAGTGTATATGCATTTAAATATTTGTCATTCAAGAGTATTTTATTGACTGCATGGTGTTTTTTTATGCCTATTTTGCCTTCAAAATCACTGAGAACTCTCATATAAAATGTTCTGCGATGTCTTACGTTCATCACATAAAGGACCCTCGCGTGTGCCCCACTGGAAGCCCTGTACAATGCTGTCCTTCACTGAGCCGAGGAGAGCTTTATCTACCTACAACACGCACAGAAAGAGAACAGATCATTTATCGAGCCATTCAATGGTGAACAACTTGCTTGACCTCTCAAAAACAGACAGATGGTGGCACATGCAATCACGGGCGACAATATTTTTCACACCCTCTAACTGCCTGAGGAAAACAAACACCAAATAATAACACATCCATGCTAAAAGTATAAATGTCAATACAGTCGTCGTCAAGATGACATTAAATCTATTCTAAATTTCATTAATTTGCAACCCAATTACAGTCTAATTATTGTATGAGATTCAATGAAAAATACATGAACCTCACCAAACACAATTAGTGTCAGCTGATGTGCAAATTCACCTCCGAGGGCAAAATGTCGTCTACTAAGATGTTGGGCCCAGTCGTGTCAGGTCCAAAAGCCCAAATGGAACGAGCTGCTAGCAAATCCCAGTCATACTTGGTCTGGAAAAACTCTCCCAACTTTTTCCTATAGGGAGAAAGAGGGGCATGTTTTAAGTTGGTTAAAGGAGAACTCAACGGAGCAAAATGAACCTTTGGTCTAATAACACATTGGTGCCTAGTCGACATTCTCTAGAGATTTGTTTTCATGATTATCGAATGTAAAGAGTTTTATCTCTATAAACTGTTTAGCTTTATAACGCTAGTATATAGGGACATTTAGGAAGTAAAACAAAATCGATAGTTAATACCGCTAACAAGCCTCAAAATAATCCACAAAATAGTACTAACAAGGCTCAAAATAGTCAACATAATGAGGGTCCCTGCATGCAAACCAAAGAGAACTCTGTAAGTGTACAGACAGTTAATAAGAAGATATTTATAGTCAGTCCACTTTGTGTATACAGGCAGGAGCCATCTTTGGAAAACAGTCTGAACAAGTCAAACCATCGAACGCCATTCTTACAGTTCAGAAGTTCGCTGAACTTAATACAGTTCAGCTCACTTGGCATGTCGTTCGTGGTTTGACTCATCAAGACTGTTTTCCAAAGATGGCTCCTGCCTGTATACAAGAAGAGGACTGACTCAATAAAATATCTTCATATTAAACTGTCTGTACACTTATAGAGTTCTCGAAGCTTTGTTTTGCATGTAATCAAATTCATCAAAATTTCTCAAGAGACATGACTGCTTCATATGATGAACAGATATGAAGGTGAGTAATGACAGAATTTTTTATTTGTGGGTGAACTAACCCTTTAACCCTTAAGGGGCTCACAGCAGAGCAATACAAAAATGACGTTTGTATGATAGGCAAATACAATTTTTCTAATTAACTTCCAACTTTTTTTTACTTAGCTGAGACACACGTGTTAAATATAACCCATACGTTTTCTATAGTTCTGAGATGATATTCTACCTGTTCCATGTGATCTGCACCACCTCGTTCTCAATGTCTTCGGCTAGACCCTTCTCCAACGGGCTCGGCAATCATGGTGATCTTATTCCTGGCAATTACACACAGAGTTACAAATGAGAAACATATCTGATTTGTTATCCTGTCAAACGATCACAGGTCATATTTCAACAAAACTAGATTTCTAAAAGGTGCTGGTGAGTTCCTCACTTTTTATTGGGTGTTTCAGCAAAACACTTCAGGGAGGATGTCTCCACCACAGTCTCGCAGAAAGTCACCACAGGGTCAGCTACCTATTGAGAAGTAAAAGATAAAATCACATTTAAATGAAGTTAAGAGGGCAAGAAGGGATGAGAGTAATAGGAAAATTGTATGAGAGCAAAAAAACGCACCTTGATATCAATCTCAGAGTACATCTTCCGCAGGTCGTGCATTACGCAGTCTAGGTACAGCTCACCTGTGCCAAGAATCACATGTTCACCTGACTCCTCCACCTGGACACATTAATACGAAACAAGTCAGTAAAACGGTTGCAAATACATCGTACACTAAACAAAGAACTGAAATGTTATTAAGTAACCCTGCTCCTTGCCACTCAAGTATATGTGGCAACTAGTTTAGTCTCACGGTTTAATACATGAAAGAAATATGGCTTTAAAACAATATTGGTAGCGTCAGTTGTTCTAAAGTGTGTTACCTTTGTTGTAAGTGAAGGATAACTCTTGTTGACTTTTCTGAGTCCATCCAACATCTTGGGCAGTTCTGAGGGATTGACTGGCTCCACCGCTATTTTTATCACTGACGCAGTGTTAAACTTCAATGGCCTGAAGATCTGAGCCTACTCACAATGCAAAGCACATTCAACATCCAATCCCTCATAAATGATCACTGTTTAGTTTCAAATAGATATCTCTCTCTCTTTCACACCTCTTCATTTCCACGGGGCTCAGTGATTGTGGCCGTTTTAACGATCGGCTGGTCGCAGCCCTCGATCAGCACCCAGTTACCAGCAGGAACACGATTCACTTCAATCTGGTACCTTTCATAAACACATTAAACATAACATTTACAAACATTACTATTGGTGTAGGATTTACTTTGAGTCAAGTCACAATATTCCCAAATACTGAAAGATAACACAATGAATTAAATGTAAAAAAAGGATTGTAATTTCTTGTAAAACATAGTTACAGTAATCTTTGTTTTAATCAGAACTTTGAGAAATATTTTTTTACAGTGCATATAACAGAGTTTCTCAACAGAGGGTTCAGCAAACATCCAAGGGGCCCCAAGATGATTTAAAATATTTAAAATAATCCAAAACTAAAAAAATCAAGATATTTCTTGATTTAATTCACCTCTATCAACAAAAAAACTTGTCTTGAAAAACTTGAATATAAGAGGAAGCCTAATTTTTAAAGTGCGATTTCTAGACCTGGATGTGTCAAGTAAATTCATAAAATCATAAAACTGCAAGGACATTTTTAGAAAGAATATTCATTTTTCTATTTATGCCAAGCTCTAAAATAACTTAAGGGGTAGAAATTGAGCACTAATATTTTTAAATATCTTTAATACTAAATAATTAACAACTGAGAAGGTCATAGAGCTTTCAAATATTGTTGTGGACATGGAGTCAAAAAGCATAGAGAATCACTGCTGTATAACGATGCAAGCAAAAAATGAGCTTTTATCAGAATGTCCGAGTGTGACAGTCACCTAGCGACAGAAATCCACAGGCGTCCAATAGTACAGATCTGTGAGTCCTCCTCATCCTCCAGGCTGTAGTTTTCTCCCAGAACCTTCACCGGCTGGCCCGCCTGCAGGGTTCCACTCAGGACTCGACCAAACGCGTGGAACTGAACGCCGTCATCTGTGCTGAACATCTTAGTCGTGTGGCACATCAGTGGACCCTTAGAAAGGAAAACAAGATTGACTTGATTTTTTTTTGTAGGCTTGCCTGAGGTGGATACATTTTTACTTTTTATTCAGTAAGATGTAATGTACATTAACTACATTTACTGGATAAATTTAAGAAATGGCAGAAAGGGGTGATTGTTCGCCTATGTAAGAAAGGCAACATGTCCAACTGTGACGGTTTCATCGACTTTGTTAAAGCTTTTGATGGCGTCCACTGTAATTATATTATTATTGATAATATTATTACTATTATTAGTAGTATTGCATTCTCTACTAAAGAAAGTTAGTTAGCTCCAACTGGAGAATACTCAATTCTCACCAGCTCCTCTTTTGCCAGGATGTTGCCTCTTTAAGTGCTCCAAAATGCATTTTGTGCTCCCGTGAAAAGTAAGTTCCGCCTTGCATGTATTGCACAAAACAGCATTCTTGGTTTGAAGTTTTGTGAAACTTTCCAAAACCTTGCTATTTCGGATTAGTTTGCACTAATGTGCGCTGTTTTTCTGTTTCCACAATTAGCATTTGTAAAGGGCTGCAATTTTACAAGCCCAAACTTTTGAACAGTAGTATCTAACGTAATGACTTTGTTATCTTAAACGCAAGGGATGGAAACTCTTACAAGTCCAACATCAAAACACTGATATCAACCTCTGTATATCCCACACTTACATCAGGGTCACACTCAGACATTGTCTCTCCGAGGTCTGAATCCAGGCCCCCTGTGTAGCTGTGCTCTATCTTGGCTTTGGCACCCCCCTGAGGAGAAGGTATGTGTTGCACACACATGTCCACAAAGCCTGTTGAATTTGCACACATTAATAGACCGAACACACTCCGCATGGTCAAGCATGGGATCTATAATTCAACGCAATAGCACAGCAGAACAAAAAAACAATGACACTCACCTGTAAACTCTCCAAGAGAAGCGATTACAGACGAGACGTAGCAGAGGTCTGATGTTGAGCTTTAACTCCTCTTTGGTCAGATGAATGCCGAGCTCATCCAAGACACGAGGGAGAGACGTATCAACATCTTCCCACCACCTACAGACACACCACAGTTGCAGAGCCTGGATATGCATGCATGTTTGACTGCCTACATCTTTCTGAATGTGTGCAAATATTGCCCAAGTTAAAGATGCATGAATACATTTGAGTGTACATCTTACCTGAGAAAGAATCTTGTACAGGGGCTCCAGCACAAATTCAACAAAGCTGCGCTGAGAGTTGCTGTTTGGGGCTTTCTTTGTAAATTTCCTCCTGATAGGCACAGAACACCAGTTACAAAAAAACAACAACCCAAAAAACAAAAGTTGCCATTACTCAATGTCTTTTGTCTCACGTTTTAGGGTTGAAGTAAATGTCTCCCCACAGTCTTTTAGAAAACTCCATGTAATTAATATCACCTGTAAAACAAGGGTAAAAAAATAGTTTCAGGCAAAAGCATTAAGTATGCATTTGATCTATAGGTTTGTAGATGCCTCACCGTAGGTGTCTGAATAGATTTTGGCGAAGGAGCCAAGAGTGAAGCAGATGCTGTATTGTGAGGAAGCAAAACACACGTTTCCTGAACAGGGGAGACACAATCACAGACTCATCTGTGGAGTATGTGCTGCCAGAGAGAGAAACAGAGTATTAATCTCCAGTATTTCAGACAAATCTGCTCACTAAAACAATTAAACTCAAGAGGCTCAACAGCTAGAAACTAAAATATGAGCAAGTGAAATACAAATAGCTCTAGGATTCTAGCTCTAGGATTGGTCTCAAACAGCATGTTTTATCAACAAAAATGTTTTCTTTTAAGTATTGTAGGTACCTCAGCAATCCATTGACCTCATCCACAATGTGGCGAAGTTTGTAGTAGGCATCAGTAGGCGGCAGCTTGAGTCTCCACGATCAGACGATCTTACTTTATTAATACAGATAGTGATGGCCAACCTCTCCTGAACTGCGTGCTTAATCAGTCGCTCAGTGTTCAGCATCACCTGAACACATGCAAATAGTTAAAACACACTCAAAAGTTTCATTTCATTTGAAAAATACAATACAATATTAAGCCTAAACAATGATTTATTTCTTGAATTTCAATAAAGATATACCAATGACAGTCTCTGAAGCAAAAATCTAGACAGCAGCAGTAAACCATGTATGCATGCGTGTAAGTGAATGTGAACTCACCCCTCGGCAGCATCGATAAAAAGCACAATGCCGTCGGACAGTCTGACTGCAGATGTCACTTCATCAGAGAAATTCACATGACCTGAAAAGGCATATAAGATATAGTCACTTGCTTTTGCACAGCATTAAGTTAAGGCAGAAACAATGAGCTCATTGAAGTAAAGAATACATGCTGTTAAATGATTAGGAAACTTTAGCATTGGTCCTTTTTTTACAGACTCAAAATGAGTGTATACCAAAATCAGGTATCGGTATTCGAAAATTGTTATGAGACCCAGCCCTATATATATATATATATAGATAGATAGACATGTATCCATAGATCTAGTTAAAAACATTAGCTATTTATATAAAGAGGATATAGCATTTTCAATTTATGTAGGCCTATTTAACAATAAATATTATAATTAGAGTATAGCCCTACATTTACATTGAGACGTGAATTTTTATCACCAATTACCAAATGATGGACAACGGATTAGGTTTCCCATTATTAATGATCATGTAAATTAATAAGTGGCACCAGTGTACCGTAAAACTTCAAATAATAGCCCGGGCTTCTATTTTCCCAAAAAAGGCCTTTATAGTCTCTAAAAACCTGCAAATGCTCCACGTAACCAACAACCCAAAACTAAAAAACAGACCCGGCCTCTATTTGAGACCGGCCTTTATTTACCCAGACCTGCAGCCACACCAGGCGTGTAAAGAGACAGGCGCCTATTTGGGACTCTGCTATTATTTGAAGTTTTACAGAATATGTACACGCAGGTGGCTTGGAAGACGTAGGTAATAGGGTTTATCCATTTTGCAACATGAACTAAAGGTAAGCAACAGTTTGCTAAATTGCAGCTAGTTTGATAGCAGCAGAACTTAAAGATCTCCCTCTTTTCTGTTGTTTCGCATGGAAAAAAAAAACAGAGTTTAGTGCATATCGGTTCGTAGCTCTGCATCAATTGTGCGACACCCTCACGAGGGTGTGACCAAAATTTCTGGCACGCCAGAAATTAATCCGACCATCCAATTGCTGGTCAGGAGAGGTTTATCGCCTAACGTTTCCCACTGCACGACAAATCGATGCATGAAAAAAGTCAAAATTCGACTAAAAATCTGACAAAAATCGCACAGTGTATGTCCAGCCCTAGGTGTTGACTAGTCTAGTGCATAGCCTAAATTCAGTACAAGTACAATACTTAAATGTTGTAAAATCAGATACTCTAAGACTTTTACAATTGGTTTTGGAATTGGTGATTTGTAGGTTGTAATGTAGTCATTTTCGATGCGAGGTCTCTCTACATAAGTATGGTTTCCAGGTACTCTTTACACCCCTGTGGATGTCAGCTACTTCACTGGGAAGAGGGAGAGAAGGCAGGAAGTACCTGGCGTGTCCATAATGTTGAAGAGGTAGGATTTGCCCCGTGAGTCAGGTAACACCATGGTCACAGGAGCACTCTTGATGCCAACTCCCCTCTAAGAGGAAACACAAAATGATGAATGAAACTGAATACCACGAGAACACAAGATAAATGCTTGCTTGTAATCCTTATTACAAGTCATTTCTAACCTCTTGCTCAGTGAAGAGGATATCTGTGTATCGTAGCTGCAAAAAATAAAAGATCAATATGTTAGAATATCCTTTGCATGACTGTAGGGCTGAACAAATATGGCATGCCATCTTAAAAAACAGGACACCTCTATATGCATGTGCAAACAAACATTGGTAACACTTTACAATAAGGTTCATTAGTTAACAACATTAGTTAGCACGAACTAATGAACTGCACTTAACAGCATTTATTAATTTTTGCTAAATGTTAATTTCAACATTTACTGAATACTTTATTAAAATCTTGCTAATCAATGAACTAATATGATCAAACAATGAACAGCTGTATTTTTGTTAACTGACGTTACCACAGATGAACAAATACAGTAACACATGTTTTGCTCATGGTTAGTTAATACATTAACTAATGAACATTGTAAAGTGTTACCGAAACATTTATATTCATTATCTATATACTTACATCAGAGTCATCTCTCTTGCGGATTTCAGGATGAGTCTGTTCAATGAGGCAGTCTACAAAGCATGTCTGGGATGGGGGAAATAAATGCATTTAGAAAAAAATGAATGAAATAGTCATAATGAATATTCGATTTTTCACTTTTTATCTAATAAGCATGATAATGTATTTTACCTTGCCATGGTGTAAGTGTCCACACAAAGTGACATTTCTGATCAGTTCTGAGCTGTCCATTAAATCAGCAAGAAACCTGCAGACAGACATGCATGTAAGAATATGCAATTCAAACATAGAGAGAGAATAAACAATACTGAACTCACTCCATGTCATAGACTGTGGCTGGAAGGTCCTGCTCCATCAGAGTAAACCGCTTCAACTTTACGGGTTTTATGATGGGCTCTAAAGAGAAAATCAAATAAGAGAAATTGGATTTTGCACTGGGTGTACAATACATGTGGTGCATAAACTCCATCAGCATGTCTGTTACCCGTCAATGGTTGTGTATCTTCTTCTTGGACGATGGTCTCCACCTCAGGACCATAAACTTCCTCAGCTGTGGGATAATACTTTTTATCCTCATGCAAAACCACCTCCATACCACCACCCTCCTCATCAACCTCAGCCTGGTCTTCATCATCATCATCCTCATCTGCCTGTATTAAGAAAAACAATTCTTACATCCCACCATACAGTATCTTGCAACAACTAGCACATAAAACATAAGTTTTAGCAGTTATTTTTGTGGATTTTATGTAGTTTAGACACACCTCATCAGCATCCCGGTCCTCTGCATCTAGTTCCTCGTCTTCATCAGAGTCTAGCTCCGGTCCTATATAGTTTCCGAACTCATCATAAAGATCCGTCTCCATAATGACGAGCGCTGATGGGACAAAACAGATTAGAACGGCATTTCCTACCACCAGTACTACAATTGTGCAGATAACTATTCAGCATGAATGGCACTCATTCAATGCAGCTCATGACAAATGTATACAGATCTAGGAAACCTGTGGCTACTTTCAAGACGCCCAAAAATGTTATAGTTTTGCTTTCATTTCTATAAGTCTATTTATGTTGTTTCATAGGCTTGCAGTTACTGTTACTCCTTTAAAAATGTAAAACAATTTGGTGTCTTGTCCTTGACTAGAGCTGTCCCTGGAAACATTTAACAACATGTAAATACTGAAAACAATGCTAACTTATTCATGTTTGATTAAAGCTGCAGTCCGTAATTTTTGTTGGGTTAAAAATTATCCAAAATACATTATTTGAGAAACATAAAATAACATTCGAAAAGTTTACAAATTTGGAATTCAGATAATGAAAAACAATTAGAAAATTGTAAAGATATTTGTTAAATACATATTTTGTTTAATATTGCGTTTAATTTTGTTCTAATACAATACTGCTTTTACATGTTTTCTATTTTAAATGGAGTTACTAGTATTTACTATTTTCTAGTATAATGATGCTTATTAGTGAGTTGTATTAAAACCAGTTAGGGTTTTATAACAGACAGCATAATTATTAAATAGAATTATACGGAAGTATAATAATTATTAGTAAAAATGTATTGTCCCTGTTGTTAAATTCATAGATAATCACCTGAGATTTCAATGGGATTTTGAACACTGAACTAGGAAATGTCTCTACTTTACATTAACTACACGAATAGTAGTGTATATTAAACATGCATTTTGCATATGTAAGACAGTAAAACAATTTACTAATTTACTGACAGTCAGAATATATACAAAAGTTGAGAACAGCCTTAAAAGAAGAGGTTAACGCAATTGAACGCGCACAAAAACTAAGACAACAAATGACGGGATTCCTCATTTCATTATTCATTCATTTCTGTATATCGCATGTAAATGCACAATGTATAATAGTGTTGTACCTGTATACGAGTATTTATGCCTGTGGTGATTTTATTGTTTTTTTCAAAGAAATCCTCGTACTGTTTCCAAACCATGCACCGCGAAGTCCTCACCCAATACAACGTACGTCGTACGTTGGTGACGTCATCAGCAGTTGCCATAAACGTTGCCCGTTTAAAAAACAAGGCAACCAAAATATGTTGTTTATGCAAAATATATAAATTATGGGTTAAAATACAGAAATTAATTCGAATATTCAGCGTTCAATATCCACCTTAATGTTATGCAAAAATATACTTCGAAATATTTATATTATGCTAAGGAATATGATTAACAAATGTAATTCAATTTACATCATAATTTTGATTAAATTTCGTTTGCATAGTTGTAAATGTACCTACAAATCCCAAATGAAGTTACAGAATTGGCCATTATTTAATTTTAAAAACAGTGGCCAAAATACAACTAAATATTTATTTATTTAGTTGTAAACAACAACTAAAATATAAACAACAACAGAAAAAAACAAACCAACAATCAAACAAACCAACATACATCCCTCATAATTATCTTCACAATTAAGACACTTTCCCCTCAAGACTATCCAACTGGTCAAATACTAAAGACCTGCTAACAGAAGATGGCACCATATCACTGGTATGTGCATTTGTGAAAAGAATTTCTTTAGGACTTTTATGGGTTTCACTCGGGTAACGTTATCTCAAATATTTTCCGTCCCACATTTACGATGTCAAGTAGGCTAGCTATGACCCAGGTTCTACTACAGGGATTTCAAATGACACTTCAACTTTGGTAGGACTGCAGATGTCTGCATAACACTTAATATTCAAAGGTGTGACAAGACGATGATTAAGTGTACAGTTTGTGCGCGCACACACACACACACACACACACACACACGCACACGCACACGCACACACACTTACAGCTTACAGTAAATAATACACTTGCCTGTGCTTTTGGAATGGTTGCCTCAAAAGCCCTTTGAGGAGAAGGGAATTTTATTTAGCAGTCCAATCATAATAGTCTCTCATGATAATCTTTATGTTGAAAGAAAAATTAAGGTAATCTTTAATGTGTGCAAGAGAAAAAGCCAAAGAGAACATGGCGGAAGAAATAAAAACAAAAAGGGAAGTCAAACAAGATCCTGCAAAGCAAACAATTGCTGAGATTTAATTATTGAATGAATGAATGAATTATTAAAATGGAGAAGAAGAGGAATGATATGAGGATAATCAGAGAAAAAGACATTAACATTTAAACATATAAAAATTAAAAATATTTTGTATCAAATAAATGCAGCCTTGGTGAATATAAGAGACTTTAAAAAAAACGATTTAAAATTTTACACAAAACTTTGAACAGTAGTGTATGCATTCTACATATTCTATAATCTTATTAAAATGGTTTCAATATATAATTGTACAGTAAACTCCCTGTGTGATGCATCAGATTTGATGTATCAATGTTACTTTTGCACATTAGTGTGTTTAAACATTACACTTTTCTGCTTTGTTTGTTATGAAAAGGCCAATCTTATTTAACTTTACCACCTGTAATACATTGTGGTTATCAGTAAATTTTCTCTTACGAACCAGATTTTTGTTGTTGAAATTATTTGATATTAATATAGCCAAATAAATGCCTAAAAATGTAAATAATGATAAAAATGCCAGTTTTATCACACATTTAACAGGATTTCTTTTACAGTGACATATGAAAGAAGCAGGGAGAGAGAGAGAGAGAGAGAGAGAGAGAGAAGAGTGAGAGTGAGACGAGCCAACACAGATATTAGTTCTGCTCGTGTTTCATGAATGAGGCCCAAAGTGTTTCTAATGATAGCATTTGGTCTCATCTCAGTGAAGCATAAAGCATCATACTGTCCATGTTGTTGTTTTCTGTATTAGTGTCTTTATGAATCAGCAACATGTGTATGCATCTAACAGACCTTAATCATGTGTAGTCATCAACATTATGCGACACGACATGTTAAATATGCATAAGTGTTTTTACACTGAGTCATCGCTATTCTCAGAATGTTTTAAAAACAACTGCACATCAACAGTGTATTTTAATAAAGCTATTGTTATGTGATAACATCATATATGCAAAATAACACTGTGTCTACGTGATTGCATGTAAACCCTCATGTTATCAAAAATAGATCCCTAGATGAAATAAATCATTCTAAGGGCACGGGTGAAATAACAGATGATGTTTTCCACTATCCCGATCTGTTCGTGCAGAGGTTCTGGAACGGGGCGGTACTGGAATGGGTGTAAGAAAGGGAGCTTCCCTATTTGTTTGCTGTAAGGCTTATGTGTACCATCTAAAATCTATCTGAGGAAATGGAAAGGAGACGTCAATACCTCTTGGGTGTGAGAGATCCATTTTCCAAGGGCTTGATGCCAAAGGTCACAAACAGGACACTGCCAAATGCACACACATGCATCATAAGTGTAAATACTCTGGCATAAAGAAGAAATGTATTGCGCTGTAGAAATACTGTAGCGGACAAAAAGGGTAACTGTAGATCAACTTGTAGCATGATGGTGCAACAGCATGGTTCAATTCCCACGAAACATGCACATTATTTTGCATGCACTCTTGAATGCTCTCTCCTTCTAAGTAGAATGCTTGTATTTTATTCCATAATTCCCTTTTTGTGAATTTTGTGTTAGCATGTGCATGGTGTGTGAGAGTATTCTCTGAGGTGCTGCTCCACTAACTCTCTCATTACTCATTTTGATCAGCACACCTGGGCAGCGGTGAAAATAAATGACGCCCATGCACAATCCCTCTCTTTCTGTATCAAATCTGTTCCATTACAGCTGCATTTTCTGTTGCTTCTGTCTGTGTTGTATGTTGTTGATACAGCCTTATAACATTATGCATATACGCCTTATTCACGGCAGCGCCATCTTTGATTTTTAATGAGAATGAAAGCGAGGCTGTGAGGGACAGACATGCATCTCTTCAATGGGCTGTACTGTTATTTAATGTGTTTTCGGATTGTTCTGCTCATGAAACACTAAAAAAATATCTTTCAAAGAAATGTCAGTTGACAAAAAACTCCCGACAATGTAAGCTGTGGAAAATTGTAAGTAATCTAGGAGCTTTATTCAGCTTTTTACAGCTGATGCCATTGGAAACACGGTAAGTCTATCCCTCACAGCCTCACTTTCATACCTGTCATGGCGCTGCTCTGAATAAGGTCTATAGGCTACACTTCTCACCATATCTGCTGTATCATGATTGATTACTTGTGCCTGTGCTGTATCTTGAGTCTACTCCATTACTGGACACACCTGTTTATCAGCAGTTGGTCCTTGTGATGTTTTGTTGATGAGACTCTTGATTGTCTGCAGTGAGAGAGAGAAATAGCAGAAGAGCTCATCAACCCCATTTACATAATGAAAACACAACTAGAGGCTCAATTAATGCTTGCTATTAAATTCTTGTGTGAAACTGAGGTGTTACATAAAGCTATTTTGATATATATAATACATATATATATATATATATATATATATATATATATATTTGATATATGTTTAGTTATTTTCTTTGTCACTCGTGCAAAAATGACCAAATATTATTATAGAGGGAATGCGCGTGACGTCACCGTCCGGTCACGTGCCTGCAGTTCCTCACAGTGAGTGGCAAAAAGACTGAGCGGCTGTATAGACCATTTCACAAGATGTAAACAACACTGGTCCAGAAACACTTCCTGTTTCAGTTTGTAACTGTTTTCTTTATTTCACATGTAAAGAAAACATCTTAAAGATGTTTGTTTAACTTTTTGATCCAGTTTTATATGTTTTGTTGGTTGTATTTTATCCCAGCTTTTATGTAGTGTTAAAAAACTGGAGCAGGAAGTGCTTCTGGACCAGTGTTGTTTACATCTTGTGAAATGATAGAAAGAGGAGCAAACGGATCGCTGCAATTCACAGAAACAACTGGACTCCAGTCAGCGAAAGGTGGATTTGCAGTTTTCATTTTGTGTCAATATGCTGAATTTAGCTGTAAAACCATACCCACATATTTTGTATTGTTATATATATATATATATATATATATATATATATATATATTAACAACTCATCAATTAAATATGTATCATTGCATATTCTGCATTATTGGATGTTTCTTAATAAACACTGACCAAAAAAAAAAAAAAAAACTATAAAGTTAGGGCTGGACAATATGATGATATATAGGCTATATATAACACTGATATATACGTAAGTGATCACCCGGATTTAGACCTACCTATATTGTATTTATATAAAGCGTTCACAGGCAAATTTGCTTTATGTTTACCGTCTAGCTATATTGCTTTTATTTCCCCGGTGTCGAAATCAGGCAAACATAAATATCAGACAACACGTTTCCTGGCTGCATGTCAATATCCATGGATCACTGGATCTTTAGTAAGTTGTAAGGAACACTATATTGAGTCCAACATTTAGTTTAAATTGATATAATTGTTCGTTTTAGTCGCATTTTCGCAGTTTCCCCTTTTAAATACAGTCACGCAGCAGATCTTTTACCACTCAGTCAGGCTGAGGGGGTTGTTCCGGCGGAAAGTGACGTCAATGCATTCCCTCTATACAGGCCTATAGAGTACATCAGGTATTAGAATACATATTAACTCGCACATTAGAATTATTTCTGAAGGATCATGAGACACTGAAGACTGGAGTAATGATGCTGAAAAATTCAGCTTTGACGTCACAGGAATAAATGACATTTTACAAAACAAAATGATTAAACATTGCAATAATATTTCACAATAATACAGTTTTAATTGTATTTTTGATCAAATAAATGTAGCCTTTGTGAGACCAAACTTTGAACACCAGTGTATACATGTATTAAAACAGTAGCACTAAAATAATGACATTCACTTTTAGTAGAGAGATAAAGTTAGATACTTTGTTGCACTTAGTGTTTTGCGTTTATGTTGCACATTTTTGGTTGTTATTCCTGCAGGTGAATTGTTTTCCTTTTGATTAAGCAGGACGAATGCAGGTCTGTCTGGAAAATGGAGAAAAAGATGCATGGTAAACAAGCTGAGAAACTAGTTTATAAGACGGTAGAGAAACAGCACAGCACATTTGAGGTCACACACTCTACTCTAAGTAGATCATGCTCAGTGTGCCACTGTGTGAGTGAGCATGTGTGTGTGATATTTATCAAATTCACATTGTATAAATGGGCCTGTGTGCTCTTTAAATTTGGTATCATCCCCTATGTGATGCATGCCTACTGTACACCATTTATCTTTAAAAAGAAAGATGTGAGAACCTTTCAAACAGGGCTGCAGTGATTAAACACACAGCAAACAAAAATTAGCCTAAGTGGCAACACAAAAGAGTTTGTGGCCTGAATACAAAACATGATATTTTTTTATCCTATGTGAGTTTGTATTGATGCACATGGTAATCAAATGGAAAAACCAACATGTCTGTATGTCTGTAGCTTCCTAAACGGTGGTTTTGCATTGATGTCATACAACAATTGTTTTCTTGAAGAGCATTGAATTGGTGAGTGAACCAACTTGCTAATGGAATTGGTGAGTGAAATTTGCATGCCGAGCCACTCCCCCGTACATACAGGTATATAAGATGGCAGCAGGCATCCACTCATTCAGATTTTTGCTTCAGAGCTGAGTGATTGCTACAGCAATCGCTCTTTCCAATCACCAACTAAAAGAGTTGAAGAATGGATCTCTCTGGAAGATCTAAGGCACATTCAGTGGTGTTTCACCAGCGGATAAGTGCAGCGATTCCCCCTGGGTGCGTCAGAATAAAAGAGCATTTCCCTAAAAGAGCAAAACGGACGGCGAGATCTTTTTAAAGAGTGTTTCTGGATGCCGTCGTTTCTGTCTTATCTGATGGCCGCTATCGCCGTTTCACATGTGGCGTTCACTGCGAGAACATCAGCTAGCCTCATGGCAGGTCAGCGGCAGTGCGTCCACGAGCTCAGGGCTCCTGTACGTCATCAATAAGCCCCACTCAAAAAATTCGGCAAATAGCAATGGTGAAAAACTCCACAGAATGCCTTTACAGGGACTTTAAATTTTACATGTGTAAGACTGGAAAATTGATTAAAGAGAAAATATTCTGACAAAGAAAATATATCTGACCAATGCCCTGTGAAAACAAATGGCATTGCTTTGCAAATTAACATTGACACTCTACCCCTTTCTCTGAGAATTTACATCTTCTCTCTCTCTCTTCCTCTCAGTCAGGTCAATGACACTGAAAACTCTCAAGAATAGAGGAATGCATTCACGTGACTTTCCCGCCGAAACAACCCCCTCTGAGCCTGACCGAGTGGCAAAAGATCTGCTGCGTGACTGGATTTAATAGGGGAAACTGAGAAATTTTATCAATTTAAATTAAATGTTGGACTCAATATAGTGTTCCTTACAACTTACTAAAGATCGTGATTACCATGGATATTATTGACATGCAGACAGGAATCGTGTTCGCCTGACATTTATGTTTGCCTGATTTCGACACCTGGGAAATAAAAGCAATATAGACCTAAACATAAAGCAAATTTGCCTGTGAATGTTTTATATAAATACAATATAGGTTTAAATCTGGGTGATCACTTATATCAGTGTTATATATAGCCTATATATCATCATATTGTCCAGCCCTAAAACTTTATAGTTTTTTTAGTCAGTGTTTATTAAAAAAAAATCCAATAATGCAGAATATGGAATGATACATATTTAATTGATGAGTTGTTAATATATATATATTATATACAGGCAAATATATATATATAACAATACAAAATATATGGGTATGGTTTTACAGCTAAATTCAGCATATTGACACAAATGAAACTGCAGATCCACCTTTGGCTGACTGGAGTCCAGTTGTTCTGTGAATTTGCAGTGTATCCATTTGCTCCTCTTATCGCAGTCTGTAAAAATATACCTCCGATTTTTTGTAAAATCTAGTTGTACAGTCAATCGCAAAGCTCTTTCCCACTTTATATGTGTTGTGTTTTGTTTTTCACGGACATTCACGACCTGAACATATATACCAGCCGCTCAGTCTTTTTGCCACTCACTGTGAGGAAACTGCAGCACTACGGCAAGAGGTGATGTCACGCGCATTCCCTCTACATATATATGTTTTTAATATGAATGTGATAATCTTCTAAGAAGTGTTTGGAGTCATTTTGATGGCTCTCATGTGACTGGTAATAATGTCTCATTCCCAAAGTAATAAAAGAAAAGGTAATAAGGCTTTTAAGAATATCAGAAATGTTTTGCACACAGAAGGGTGTGCCTTTTGACTTCACACATTTGGCCCAATAAACATGTTGAGGAATTCAATATTTCCACTGAACTCGCATATGAAATGAGGTTCTGATTATACAAGGGAGATGTAACTATGAGTTTGAGTCTGCCTATTCGTGTTTTCAGTATCAGCATGAGGCTGCGGAGTTTTTTAACTCTCACAGCCTTGCTAGCCTTGTCAGGTAAATGGTTCTCTTTGTTCTAAAACATTTGATGGTTTGCATTCTGATTATCTGTGAATTGTAATAATACATTTACCTGGCATAGTAAATTGTTATATTTTGATTATTCTAACAGACTTTGACTTTATTTTCATTAAGTTAAAAGGAATAGTCAAGCATTAACGATATTGAATGATGATAGATATCATTGATAAACCCTTTTCATTTTATGGAGTCAGATGAAACTTTAGAGTTAATTGACAAGATTAAATGAATCACTTTTAATTAAAATTCACTTTGCCATGGAAAGACCGGCAACACGCCTGAAACTTTCACCGCGAATCGAAACCCAGCCATTATGGATTGAATTTCAAGTGGCCTTGCTACCATGTTCTTCTAAAAATGTTAAAGGTCTTAACCCCTCATTCTGTTCATTTTATGATGTGTTTCATTCAGATATATTATTATTTACTGGTAGCTCAATGACCTCAGATGTTGCATATACATTTATCGCAAAAAAAAAGCCATTTTATTTCAATTTTGTTCACCAAAGTAAATGAATCCTTGAGGGTGAGTATTATTTTTTATAATTGAACTGTGGTGTTCATGACGTTAAAATTCTTTTATGATATTAGAATTAAGATTTGGGATGAATAACATGCCAACTGTCGTCTCTCATCAATCAGCAAGTAATGTTGTGTTAGACTGTTTGGCTATTTATCACTTTAGCTCATTAGTAGTAGCTACAGTTAACTTTGTGCATCATATTATTCATTGAGAAGAGAACTAGAAGGTGATTATTGCATTGTCTATTTCATTTATTTGCAATATTGTGCACAATTGACACGTGATAGTAGAAGTTCAACAGCACTGAATATTCCACAATATTTCCTGACCAACAGTCCAGATACATGGGACAGTGACAATGACTACGTTGATGGCCAACGGAAAGTGAGAAGCTTGAAAGTTGTCAACGATGCAGCCAGGCACGTGCACACATAGACATCAAAGGGGGCTTGAGCACCTGCCCTTTTTATTCCTGGAGAGAAAGTGCCCTTTTTTCTGGTGTGCATTTTTAATTTTTGAAAAATAATATATATTCCTGTACACCATTTATCTTTAAAAAGAAAGATGTGAGAACCTTCAAAACAGGGCTGCAGTGGTTAAACACACAGCAAACAAAAATTAGCCTAAGTGGCAACACAAAAGAGTTTGTGGCCTGAATTACAAAACATGATATTTTTTATCCTATGTGAGTTTGTATGAGCACAGCTTCCCTGTCAAACAAATATATGTATTGAATAGTGTATCTAAATATCAGGTCTGAACATAGACAGTAGGGTCTGAAGCGGCGATCAAGAGTAGACGCGTCTGCTCTAGTGAGCTCGCGCTGCGCCGCGTTTGGACTTTGAACCGAGCGGATAAACAGTCCGTGAGACGCGCGCGGTTCAAATGAGTTTCGTTCCGCTTTTGGCACATAAACATTATCGAACATTTATCAAACTCGATATTGATATCGAGCATTGGCGATATTGACTAGAAATTGAATAAAAAAATATACATTTAAGACGTGGCTGAATGTAATTTATGACCTTGTATGGAAAATCCGGACGTTTTTATGACTTTTTATTGCGTAAAATTCTTACTATTAAAGTTAATAGAGAGCCTAAGTCTCCTCCCTTCCGGTCGAACCACCATGGGACCTTATTTCGGAAAATATCTGTATGGCTAGTCAATGGCAAAGAGATAACAAATATTTTGATTTCGTTTAATTGATCCTGAATTACACATATGATGTTCGATAAATTTGAACATCATTTTAAAGTGAAGAAAGTCACAGTTTGATGTAAAACTGTTGAGATATAAGACTGTAAAATACGTAATTACAAAGACTACAAACCCCAAAGGCACACATTTTCTCTCAATGAATGAAGCGAACTTTACTGAGGCTATGTCATTGTTTCTATAGTCTTCATTATAATCGGTAACGTTACCAGTCATGACTGTGTTGTTCCAGACTGCACACGCACACAGCAGCTGATCTTGCTCAGTTGTTTCGCCTACCGAGAGATGTAGTTCATTGAGGGTTTTGCACATAAAAACTAGAAGTTACTCTTCTGTTTTATGACGAACTGCGACTTCTTGACTTTCATCATTATCTTTTAAATTGACAAACATCATATGTGTAATCCAGGACACAGTTCAGATCTCGCCAGTGACTACCATGCACTTATTTTTCCGAGATAAGGTCCCATTAACCAAAAGCGGAAGGGCGGACTTAGGCTCTCTATGACCTGCATACATCAATAGTCTCTCCCCTGGAATTTAGAAATCTAAATTGGTGAATTTAGAGGAAATCTACAGATCTGCAAACAGATGGAGGATAGTAGGTTTAAAACAAACTCCATCTATGTGGGTTTTGAAGGTTTTATTTGATGATGATGATGATGATGATGATACAGTCTTCCCTCAAATGTGAAACTAAGTCCATGTCACTATCAGGTGTATCAAATATATAGCATAGAAAAGATGCACATTGTGGCATGGTTTCCTTTGCTGCTCAATAAACCTGGTGAATACTAGGGAGAACATTGGTTTCTGTGTGAACTGATTATTTTGAAGACATCTTTTGAAAATGAAACAATTGCGTGAATTTGAGGAAGATAAAATTAACTTTAATACATTTTATAAAAAGTCAAAGTTGTGTTAATATATATATACTTTTTTGTTTAAAAAAACAAAAAAAACAAAAACATAATTATGATAGGTGCCCTTTTTTCACTTGAGCCCCTGCCCCTCAAAATGTCTGTGCACGTCCCTGGATGCAGCCGAGTGAGGAGTGGCCATGATTCAGGCATTCAATGGAGTCCTTACAAATCAAGAGGAACAGAAGCAGTTTCTATTCAGAAGCCATGACTTTCCAAATCCTAACATGTCCACCTTTACAGCAGTTAGGGAAGTGGTTGCTGCCATAACATCCACATTTGCAGACATTAATTGCTGACATTTGGGCCACTATTTGATTTTGTTTGTGTTCAACTGATTGTGCTAAATTGTTGATTATTAACTGCTGAAGTAACTTCATCTCTTTAGTCTACTTTAAAGAATTTTTGCAACATTCTGATTTGTGATGTCAAAGTTAATATAACATGATAATATCGGAAAATGTTGTATATTGTAAATCTTTGTAGGCGTTGAGCTACCAGTAATAATCATTATAAAACGGTTAGTTCGAATCCTTGATTCTGATTGGTCAAGAGCTGTGCTTTATTCACGATAAAACATGGCTACGACCGCTTCAGCCCAACGGTTCTATTGATCGCTGCGCAACACTGCGGTTCTATGTTGTTTTTATTTGAGCTTTCATGCATTTTACACATTGGAACGTTGTTGCTGTTCACACTCGGGGACTATTTTTTTTAAGGTAGGCTTTTAGTGATTTTACTTCAAGAAAGTTGCACTAACATTGTTTTTTACTTAAATATTGTGTGGCAACCGTTTTATAAAAGCAATAAGATACTCGAGGCAAGTGCTGTATCGTGGATAAGTAACGGCTCAGAGGGTTGCAGGCACTCCGCTTCGCGTCATGCCTAACAACGCCCTTGAGCCGTTACTTATTCACTGATACAGCACAGCCTCTTGTACCTTATTGCTTACTTATATAATACATCCAAATTTTGTCAGCTATTTCCTTTTCACATTAACACATTTGGGGGTGAGAGAATGAAAAATAGACAAAAAAAAAAAAAAAAATTAGTGGCACCATAGTCCCTGTCTCCCCATCACAGAAGCTGCCCTTGCCCTGCTATGGGAAATGGTCATTCACATTCTAAACTATATTGAACACTGGCTCATTCTAGCTCACCCAGCTGGGAATGCAACAGCACTGGCCAGACAGGCAAGTCCTGAGATGGGCACAATTATATGTGGGAAAAAAGCCTAAATTCAATCTGTTCATCGTATAAAGCAATCCAGTTTATTCCTAACATTTGGACTAAACTGCTCAATTGTCATATGGATTAGTTTTTACGAATTTCTTTATGAACTTTTTGAAACATAAAAAAGTATCAAAAAGAAATGAAAAAGATCTTAATTTGTGGTTCAAAGAAGAATGAAAGTCTCATGAGGTTTGGTAAAATATAAGGGTAATTAATTAAATAATCTTTCAATTTTTTGATGAACTATCCCTTAAAATTCTGTTCAACACAAAGAACTTCTACATTCTAAGAGACAGAGCTGAGTGAAATAAATTACAAATTATCATTTGTATTTTTACTTAATCCAGAAATATACTTTTGCTCAAATCACTCCACTCTTTCAAACAGCCTATTTTCCACTCATGTTATTTTCATGCTCCATATGGCGTGAAGTTAGAAAAAGAGGACACATGCACATACACACACTTTGATTAATAATCTGTCAGTGTTTGTTTGCAGAGCTTAAGTCAAGACAGCATATAAAAGTTCAACTTTCTTCATTTGTGCTGAGTGCCAAGATTGTCTTCAGCAGGAACCAAAACATTCGCAACTGTCACTTCATTGATAAAAAGGGCACAATGACATGTTTGAGTCTAAGTGTAAGTGTGTGAATATGTGCGTGTGTATGATTCTCTACAGTAATAATTTAACTAGTCCATATGGACCCTTGAATTTCAACAACAGACATCTGTTCCTCTGCCTCAGGGCCAACACACAGACATATTTCCTAATAAATATTACAACAAAATCACATGCACACAAACACTTGACACCCTGGAAGGACAAAAGTCTTCATAGCTTTGTGCAGAATCAATGGGCAATTATGTAATGGCTGAATTACCAGTAGTCCTAATTAGGTGTGCTGTAATAAATGATCATTTATAATTCATTGTCTATGAGATGCTTTAACTTTCACCATTCTGCAAGTAAAAAGTGTTTTTTTCTTCTTCTTTTCTTAGACCTGATTGGTTAAATCACAGTCAGATACATTGTACGAACCTTTTTTTGTGTGTTTGCAAAATTCTTTTTATAATATCAAATAATGTTCCAATAATATTCAAATATTTATTATTATTTTTTGTAATTGTAATAATACTACTACACACAATATTTCCCGTTTTTACTGTTTTTCTAAAACAAAGCCTTGGTGAGCAAGATCCTTCTTTCAAAAACTTTTTTTAAAAATCTATCCGACCACAAACTTTTGAACAGTAGTGTATAACGCATGGCTTAAAAGTAGTTTCTTACATTTCATTGATAACTCACTTGAACCGTTTGTTGTTTACAGTAAACTTCTCAGCCCCTTGTTCAATAGCAGATCAATAGCAGTCCTTGTAGATCAGTTCCAAACATAGCAAGCAATGCACAACATGAAACAGTATCAGGACAAGCCACTGCAACCCAAGCTGACATCACAGCGAGAGCCTTAGTATGTTTACTAACTATTCTATATACCTATATACTTATCTATCTCTATCTATCTATCTATCTATATCTGTCTGTGTATGTGTGTGTGTGTATATCTATATATCTATCTATATATATATATATATCTATCTATCTATCTATATCTATATATATATCTGTGTGTGTGTGTGTGTGTGTGTGTGTGTGTGTGTGTGTGTGTGTGTGTGTGTGTGTGTGTGTGTGTGTGTGTGTGTGTGTGTGTGTGTGTGTGTGTGTGTGTGTGCTGTGTGTGTGTGTGTGTGTGTGTGTGTGTGTGTGTGTGTGTGTGTGTGTGTGTGTGTGTGTGTGTGTGTGTGTGTGTGTGTGTGTGTATGTGTGTGTGTGTGTGTGTGTGTGTGTGTGTGTGTGTGTGTGTGTGTGTGTGTGTGTGTGTGTGTGTGTGTGTGTGTGTGTGTGTGTGTGTGTGTGTGTGTGTGTGTGTGTGTGTGTGTGTGTGTGTGTGTGTGTGTGTGTGTGTGTGTGTGTGTGTGTGTGTGTGTGTGTGTGTGTGTGTGTGTGTGCGTGCGTGTGTGTGTGTGTGTGTGTGTGTGTGTGTGTGTGTGTGTGTGTGTGTGTGTGTGTGTGTGTGTGTGTGTGTGTGTGTAGTGTGTGTGTGTGTGTGTGTGTATATATGTGTATATGTATGTGTATGTATATCTGTATATATGTCTGTATATATGTATATATATATGTGTGTCTGTATATATATATACATATATATACATATATCTGTGTGTGTGTGTGTATATATGTATATATATATACATATATATATATATATATACATATGTGTGTGTGTGTGTATGTGTATGTGTGTGTGTGTATATCTATGTATATATATATATATATCTGTCTGTCTATATATCTATTATCTATCTATCTATCTATATGTCTATATATATATCTATATCTATATATATATATATATATTATCTATATTGTTATATATTTGTTATATATCTATATCTACATATGTATCTATCTATCTATCTATATATTATATTATCTATCTATGTATCTGTATATCTATCTATATCTATCTATTACATATCATCGTCTGTATGTCTGTCTGTCTGTCTGTCTGTCTGTCTGTCTGTCTATCTATCAGACACTCTAACACCACTCTCTTTCTCTCTCTCTCTCTCACACACGCACACACAGGTAGGAGTCAGATTAATTAGCCAGCATGACAGATGAGCATACATACATCTGTTGGTTTGTGCTTATTTGTGGAGGCAAATGTCCTGGTTCTGTCAGCATCCTTGTGTGTGCACCCAAACCAAAGAGCCAGCCTCTTTAGAACGATTATTGATCCAAGAACATGTTCTTCTTACAATCCCATATACACACAAGTGCGTGCACGCACACACACTACCCTTATGCAAACACTAAGAAAAACTGTCCACAAATCCCATTTCACAACTAAGACAAAACAGCACAAAACCATTCAAACCAAAAGATCTTTAGGATTTGCTTTCACAGACACTCACAAGAACACATTTTAGTCAATTCAGCCAACGTAGAGGGGAGTAAAATGTTCTTATTTTGGTTTTGTCCATGACCACCAGGCTGCTTTCAAGAGCATCGGTGAGACTGTGGTCCCTGCAAATGCCAACTTCAAGAGGGAGAGGAGCAAATGGAGAGAGAGAGAGGAGGGGTGTGAAAAACTGCAGCAAAGATCAGATAGCAGACATGGGTGAGAGAGAGAGAGAGAGAGAGAGAGAGAGAGAGAGAGAGAGAGGAGAAGAGAAAGAGAGAGCAGTTTTTAAATGTTCAAAGAGACGAGGTGGCACACCGGAACATTAGGAATCTCTGGACACACGAGGATGACCACGGCAGTGCTGAAGATTACAGAACAACACTCGTTGATGGAACAATCTGTGGTTGAAAGCATATAATCTGCAGGCTTTAGCTAAGAATCTCCATCGAATACATGCGTACATGTACGCGAGTTTCCTTCTGAGTATGTGACGCTAAAGATGAGGACCTCGTTGAGCAGTCAGGATCCCTTTTTTCTTTTAAAGGGTGTTTTTTCCTGTAGGGAACTATAAGAAATTCAATGGATTCATGCTTTAGTTCAACTTCATATCTCTCTCTTACATATTTCCATGCACACAAAGAAAAGAAAAAGGTAAGCAGAATATGTTTTGTTATTATCTTAAGTGCCTGTTGACTGTATATATTCCTTCAGCTTATATGGCTCACTCACATGGACAGTCTACAGGTATTTTCTGCAACCTGTAGGCGTTTTTGATGTCTGCGAGTGTTTTGGTGCCTTTAATATGCCAAACATGAATAGAGTCATATAGAGCAGGTGATGGTCATCAACACTGCATGTCCTGTACCTTCACTGTGTGTTATCAAATCAATGAGGGGGCTGTCACACCCAATACAGCATCCCACAATGACGAATGTCCCCGAATGCTGGAATATGTTGAAAATATCTTTGTTTTTAAAAATCTATGAGCATTATCTAAAAAAAAAAAAAATTAAATCATCTCAAATGGAAAAAAGTCTAAATTTAGATTCAGTCAGATGTAACACAAATTGGAATTGTGTAACGCTGTATTGCGTCAGACAGCTGTTTGGATGAATATAGCATGACAAAAATATAAAATCATAAAAATGTTATGGTTTTTGAAACCCATGCTGAATGTCACTGGCAAAAGAAAAGTCACCAGATGCAACTCTGCGGATTCTATTCAGCAATGCGCAAATGGAGAGGGTGATACTAGTCTAAGTTCATAAAGTTTGTTAAAGGAGACCAATGCAGGCATGCAGCTCTGCGGCTGTTTTGGAAATGTTTGTTGGGAGAAGCAGTGTGGAGTAATATCTGAAGTCTGTCAAAGTTCTCACAAACTGCCATCACTTTAACTTGTCATCATATTTGCCATTTTGGAACTGGAGGAGCTGTTGGATGGGTAGAACGTTAATTATGTCTGAGAATTAAAATGACAGCTGTCTCAGTTTGATTCTAAGTGTGCATGAAAAGCAAAAAGGACAGAGAATGTTCTCTTCAGATTAAGTTTCCATCGACCACCACCATAGGGTACAGGTATCTACGCAGACTCTAATAAGCAAGATTATCTTTCCCACATTTCTTTCTTAATGCTACTTAGAACTGCCACAGTACAAACCTTTTCCCAATCATATACCTTTCTTAGTTTAAAGAAACCTAATTTATAGTTTTATTTTATTTTAGTGCAAAATTTGCAGTGCATATTTGAGAGATCAAAGCAGAGATAATTTTGTAAATTGATTTAATTTTACTACAAAACACTTATTTAAATAAAGCAAATCCTGTGAAATTAATAAAAAAATATGGTATATTTTAATATTTAATATGATTTTGATTATTGCATTATATATTTTTGATATATAAAATTATATACATATATATTTGAAAACCTCAAGGAAAAAAAGTTTTTAAAATGCAAAGAAATGCATTTATAAATTTAGCAATCACAGAACATTGATTAGCTTATCTTTACTCATCATAGCGCTGCTATCGAACCACTACATGATCAGAGGATCTGCTGACATTTAGAATGGAATTATCTGACATCACATCAGGACGCAGTGAAAATACTGACCCCACTGTCTCCCCTCAACTGCAAATCTACTTTGTATTCTCACGGCTATCATTGAAAAACGTATTAAGTGCTAAACTGTCTCTCTCGTTTCCAGTCAGTTTGAGTGATTGGCCACCTGGATGATGACTAAAATAACACCGCATGATGAAGCCGACAGTCGCCCCACAAACAAACACACACCTACACACACACACAAAATTTCTACCAGACAGGTTTCCATGGAAACCTCTATATGCCCTCGTTTTTCTTGCGATTTTTTTATTTTTGAGAATTGTAAGAACTATGCTGCATTTATTTGCTTTATGGGTACACATGAAAGAAATGATATGTTTTCTCATTATCACTCTTGCCGAATCTGAGGCTTCTTCAGCTATTCGCACTCACCAATATAGCACCTGACACCACCCAGCCCCCAGTGTGTGAGTGTGTGTGCACACATGTGGAGTCTGTGTGTTTTGATGTCTCTCTGTCAGTACAGTATGTCTTGGAGCGCAGATTCTTGCAAGTGTGTGCGTGCGTGCAGTAGCCTCACTGAGACAGGCATCTATTATTAGAAAGACAAATCACTTGACTCAGGCACTGGCTAGACGCCTAAATCTGGACCCCACCAGCAGCTCCCGGCTCAGAGCTCAGGTTAAAGAAAACAAAAAAAATCAGTAGTGAGAAAATCTGAATAATGATAACAATGATAACGATAAGAGGACCACACTCCAGCTCCTCTCTCAGGCTCTGAGGTGTGCGCACTTCAGCACTTCACTTTACGAATGTGCAGAGTTTCACAGGAAAAGTGCGAAATTACTTTAATTAGCTGCATCTGCTGTGAAACAACCAGACGAGCAGTTCTGCTCATCTGCTCCCTTACTCACACTCACAGAACAGCACTTTTACACACACACTCTCACAAAGGAGTAGCACACTTTATTTTAGCTGCAATGAAGATTCATAAGATTCATTTTGGGACTACTTTGGCTTGCATCACACAGGTTTACCTTTCATTGACATTTTCAGTATTGTATATATATATATATATATATATATATATATATATATATATACACCTAAAGAATTATTAGGAACACCTGTTCAATTTCTCATTAATGCAATTATCTAATGAACTAATGACATGGTAGTTGCTTCAATGCATGGTTGCTTCAATCCTGGCCAAGACAATCTCCTGAGTATTTATCTGAGTATTTCACAATCTGCTCAGTTACTGGGATTTTCACGCACAACCATTTCTAGGGTTTACAAAGAATGGTGTGAAAAGGGAAAAACATCCAGTATTTGTCTAGTCCTGTGGGTGAAAATGCCTGGTTGATGCTAGAGGCCAGAGGAGAATGGGCCGAATGATTCAAGCTAATAGAAGAGCAACTTTGACTGAAATAACCACTCATTACAACCGAGGTATACAGCAAAGCATTTGTGAAGCCACAACACGCACAACCTTGAGGCACAAATCTGTGATTCTGAATGCCAGTATCCACACCGGTGCAGTGACTGACAGCTGCACACGCTCCTCAAACATTGTGTTCATCCGCGCTGTGGGGTGTCAAGGGTGTTGAACTACAACTCACGTTAAAGTTGATAATTCCGCGAATGATTGCAATTGCAGATTTCGAACAGAGATGGCAACAAAGAGAACAAATTGCAGACTGTAGCTTTAAATAATTGTATGGTTATGCTCATACATATATTGCAGTATGTACATTTTTAAAATGTTTTTAAAATAAGTTTATTATGCTCACAAAGGCATATCAAATTTATCAAAGGCATTTAGGCATTTAGGCAAAGGCATTTATCAAAAAATCCAGTAAAACAGTAATAGGCCAAGCGGAAAGAAGACAACAAACTCTGCCAGCCTATGTCAGACCAACTGCAACAAAGAGCAATTACAGACATTTTAAGATGATTTTATGCCAAAAGGATGAAATTGATGTGGTATGGTAAGGGTAAGGTGGCAATGTGGCAATATATAGAGGCATTGCAGAGATAAAGCCTGAATAGTCAACTAGTCAATGCCTCAACTTTGCTGCTGCGGTATGCGAAAACGGTTCAGTCTATCGACATGAAAATTCATAAAATTTCTTGAGATGATGCGATTCAGTTTTAGCTGAAAGTTGGAAGATCTAGGGGAAGTTTGAAAAGGAGGTTTTAAAATTAAATAAAAAGATGGCGGAAAGAGAGTTTGGCTGACTATGGCAAAATTTGTATATACAGTGCATAGCATATGGGAACACACCCATGGTAAAGTTGGTTGGTAAAAAAAATATCATCTTTTGGAAATTGATCTTAATGCCTCAATTGAAAAAAATCTAATGACAATTAACATGGGGTACTTTCCATAAGATCATCTTTCAATTGCAAATCAAAACAGCTATTAGGCTAACTGAAATAAAACCATGCCAATCTTAGGTGATGGTGAAGGGTGTGTGATGATGTGAGGCTATTTTAAATCCAAAGGCCAAGGGAACTTTATCAGAATGCATAGTATCTTGGATCCATGAAATAATATAACTGGCCTTTAAAAATAAAAAGGCCACTTCTTATGATTTTGAACAAACCATTCAGAACTTATAAGCAAAAATACTAATTTTTCGATCTCCAGACCAGTTAGGTGGCGTTGCTCTGAAACGCAGCATCTGGCCTCAGGTCATGCCTGTGATGACATGTACCAAGTTTGGTATGAATATGATAAAGAGATGCGGAGACACAGCCTGACGTTTGTTTTCACAAGTGCTATGTAAAACTAGATTGTGCGGTATTCAAGAACGGTTTGATGGTTTGCAATTGAATCGCCTTGAGACTAAGTAATCAAAGGATACAGGATAAAGGATAATCAAAGGCCCTTATGGTTAAAAAACATTATTATAGCATAAACATAAGTGAAATTTTGAACAGTTGGTGACACTAGAGGGATTGAGTTAGAGACTCCAAATTTGCCATGGTGAGAGTTCTGACTGTTCTATCGTGTGCCAAATTTCATAATTTTCCCACAAGCGATTCTATGAGCTTAATAGACTTCCCAGAGCGGATGAAGAATAAGAATGTCAATGATTACAATAGGTGCCTCCGCACCTTCGTTGCTTGGCCCCTAAAAATGGTTTTCTATTTTAGTATATTTTGGCAGTCTTCAGTGTGGAATGATCTTCAGAAATCAAGAAACATTTCTTATCAATGTTGGAAAAAGTTTGTTGGGTAATACTTTACTTAAAGCCTTTATGAATAATGCATTATAAACCATTATACTGTATAATTTTTTATACCTTTTATAATACATATTATTGTAACCCAAGTTAAAATGCATTATAATATTTGCAGATTCCCAGTTACGTCTGAAATTAGTTGTGTGTCATGAATTTTAATGCATTATAGATTATAAAGGTGTAACAGTAATCTATTATAACTGTCCTGTACTATTATATAAGTACTGATCCCAAATGTTTGAATAGGTAGTGCATATCTACAATACAGGCCTATTTACAAGACAAAAAAACTCAACATACACAGAGTTATACTGTTCAATAGTTTACATACCTTTGGTTCAATATTGCATGTTGCCTCCCTGAGAATCATTGATTGTTCGCCTTTGTGACTGTTCTTGACAAATTTCCTCCAGGTAAGCTCTTTACAATCCCATGGTGCCCTGCACATCTGAACACTTCATCACAGTGGCTTTATGTTGTTGAGATACAGGTTTGTCACTATCACAAACACAAAAGGTTACAATCACACATACAATATTGGGAACAAATGGTGTGGAAACATTTGAACTGGATAATTTGTGAAAAACAATGTATTTGTGTACATTCATTTTATCTTATGGGATATACTTAATTGTGTGTTATGCAACCTTTTCAGTAGAAGGAGTTTGTTAATGTATGAGCACAACTGTATGACAAACAATGTCAATGAACAAAGACTACATAACTGATATAATTTTTTTGCTTCATCTTCAGGCAACACAAACTGATCCAGAACTGCTTTGGTACCCTCTCCCATTTACGGATTGGTTCTGGCTAGACAGATTGGCATGAGTGTGGGCAAGCCCCACCGCTACAACATTGTGTCATCGGAGGAGGAGGACTTGTTCCGCCACAGCAACATGCCTGCCCTCGGCAATGGCTTTGGTAATGGCAAGATCCAGACGCGCCGGAAGGTGCGAAGTCGCTTTGTTAACAAAACAGGCCAGTGCAACGTCAGTTTCTCTCATATGGACGAGCAATCCCAGCGCTACCTCGCCGACATCTTTACCACCTGTGTGGACATTCGCTGGCGGTGGATGTTCGTCCTTTTCTCCCTTGCATTTGTCCTGTCCTGGCTCGCATTCGGGTTCTCCTTCTGGCTTATTGCTCTTGTCCATGGTGACTTAGACCAGCCCTCTCAAGACAACTTCACACCGTGCGTCATGCAGGTGAACAGCTTTGTCGCAGCATTCTTGTTCTCGGTTGAGACGCAAACGACGATTGGCTACGGATTCCGCTGCGTGACTGAAGAGTGTCCTTTAGCAGTATTCATGGTCGTCTTCCAGTCCATTGTGGGCTGCATCATTGACTCTTTCATGATTGGAGCCATCATGGCCAAAATGGCACGGCCTAAGAAACGGGCAGAAACGATATTGTTTTCGCAAAATGCGGTCATCGCTATGCGGGACGGGAAGCTGTGCCTAATGTGGCGGGTTCGGGAACTTGAGGAAAAGTCACATTGTTGAGGCTCACGTACGGGCGCAGCTAATTAAGCCCCGGATCACAGAGGAGGGGGAGTACATACCTCTCGATCAGATCGACATCAATGTGGGTTATGACCAAGGTTTTGACCGCATCTTCCTGGTTGCTCCCCTCACCATCCTACATGAGATAAGCGAGGAGAGTCCGTTGTTTGGAATCAGCAAGCAGGAGCTGGAAACGTCAGATTTTGAGATAGTGGTCATACTGGAAGGGATGGTCGAGGCGACTGCAATGACGGCTCAAGTGCGCAGCTCATACCTGGCCAGCGAGATCTTATGGGGCCATCGCTTTGAGCCTGTGGTGTTTGAGGATCGCAACCAGTATAAGGTGGACTACTCGCACTTTCATAAGACCTATGAGGTTCCCTCAACGCCTCGATTGCAGCGCCAAAGACATGGAAGAGAACAAATCCTTGGAATCTGGTGCCAACTTCTGCTATGAAAATGAGTTAGCCTTCATTAGTAGGGATGAAGAGGAGCAGGAGGAGGACAGGGGTGAGAGAGGGACTGAGCTAGAGACCCTTTCAGCCAATCTAAACTTCGATCAGAGGTCGTATCACAAAGAATCTGAAATATGACCACTGATTGTCAACTTCAAAGACTTTGCTTCATTGTAGAATCAGCCTATTCTTTTAGTGTCGGTTGTAACGAACAGATACAGAGCAATGCAAGTGCCATATGAAACTTTGACCCACTGTCCTAGAGCCATGCAGTAGTCGAGGGCAGGTCAGGAACAGAAAGTGCTTTTTGTAGTTGTCGGAAATGTGAGGCCTTCCTATAGGAAAACTTGAAATCTGATTATCTGTTTCATACTGTAGTTTGAAGTGATAGCTTTAAGTAGTATCATTATGCAATACTAAGCTAGCCTGGGTGCCATTTTGACGAAATCTTTCTCTTGTACACACAATTTGCACAAAATAGGATGTTAATCACTAGTGTGTTTGTTTGGATATTAAGTAGAACATGATTCTTGTTTGATGTGATTTCCAGCAATAAAGTGACTTGAAGACTTTATCCATGCTCTCCATATTCTACTGATTTTTTTTCACACTACGTCAGGGCAAAGACTGCATTGTCTGATAGCTTTATTTTTACCATGCAATGAGGTACTACTAGAGGTGTGTGGAAGATAATTAACACCTAAACAGGCACTGCTAACTGACAATGAGCATGATGGCTCCCAGGCTAGCAAACAGCTAAGACACAAGACTATTTATTCAATATTAGAAAGTGAGTAGATAAACATACAAGTATGTGAGCGGAAGATTGAAAGATACAGTTAAACTTTTTTGTTGTTTTTTTTTTTACAACCGCCATTTACATTCATGCTCAGGACAAACACGCTTGTATAAAACCGCTAACTCACAATAACAGCCAGAGGAACAACAGGTTTAATGTTTAGTGATATATTAAACCCACAAGTCCTACTTTTGTATTGTAGCCTTTCACAATTTTTGAAGCTATAAACCAGTATATTTACAATATTTTGCTATAGCAACAGCTACATTTAGCTAGAGTGTGTTTTATGAGCTATGACCTTCAAATGACATTTCTTTATTGAGTTTTTGTCCTCAGTATCAATACAGCTGCCCACTTGCCAATGTGAAAGGAAATGATCAATACTAAAAAATACTTCTATGGTTGATAAATGTCAGTATCAGATTAAGGGCACACTGAGAAAAAAAAACTTGCTTTCCAGAAAAAAAAAAAACTTGTTAATTCCCCTAAAACAATACCAAAGTTTAGTTAGCTTACCCAATTGGTGAATTGTTTTCTGCTGATCTAAGTATAAGATAAATAATTTTTTATATCTAAAAGACCTTATATCTTGTACAATATTCCTTAAAAATAAATAATGAAACAGATTAATAAAATAGTTTTTTTTTCGCAATGCCATGCAATATTTCAGAGTGAAACTAAATTGTCAACATTTAGCATTACACAACAAGTCCATTTAATTTACTCAAGTAGATTTCAACTTAAAAACTAATCTAAGAGCTTGAAATTAATTACAACAAGCAACTAACAACAGATGAACACTAACCACCCACCTTGGGTATATCTTACATGATAATTAGAGATCACGACATTCTTTCTCCTTTTCAAAATCAGAGCAAAGAGAATTGGAGAGGTAAGAACAAGAGCCGGAGACAAAAAAGGAACAAAAGAGAGCCAGCCACAAACGCAAAAAGTTCACCCACTCACCTCATCCATCACTTTGCTCTGTGGGGGCAAATAAGAGGGCCTGATTAAATAAAGAAGGCATAAAATAAAATGATTTAAATAAATTAAACATTTCATCAAGTTAGATTATAGCTAAAGTCATCCACTCTCCCAGAGGAAGAGAAGAAAGAGATGATCTCCTCAACAAAATCCACTCTCTAAAAATACAGCACTACGTCATGAAACCATCATATAACCCAAACCCTAGAAGTTGATTGTTTTTAAAATGCTGTGTGGTCATGAAAGGAAAATTATTCCGACTATTTTATCCAGCAGCTTGGCTGATTTCAGGTCACGTCCTCATAACCTCTTAGCTTTCTGAGAGTGAAAGCGAGTCAGCTCATGCTAATATCAGCTCTTCAGAAATGAAGGCAAGATAGGCTAAATATAAAATAATGATGTACTTAGTGAGGAACAACCAGGTCATACCAGCTCATGCTGATTTTTGTGACTGATCTAAAAAGGTATACCAGCTCTAACCTCCTGCTAAACCAATTTGGTCTACAGGTCAAAACCAAATCTACCAGCAGGTTTTCCAGCTGATCAACCAACCATCTCTGACCATACATCGATTTTCCAGCAGAGAGAGAGAAATAAGTAGGGATACAATTAAAGACAACACAGAAATACAAAACAGTATCAACCTTTTTTCTGAAACGCAATAAAATGTTTTCTCAGCAATAATAAGACTCAGACGTGTACCTTAATAAATTAGAACTACCTGCATAAAATACAGGATTTGCATTATAATATTAAACAGAAATACCGTAAGTATAGCCTGAGTGATGATGTGTAACTTTAGGCAGCTGGAGGTGACATGAGATGAAAGAAAGCAGAGGATATTTACACCAATGAGTTCGCATTAAATCTGTATCAAATGTCACTTTCAGCTGCATGAAGTTATTAAACGGTTAGTTCACCCAAAAATGTAAATTCTGTCAGTATTTACTCACCCTCATGTTGTTCCAAACCTCTGTGTGTTTATTTGTTCTGCTGAACACAAAGGAAGATATTTGGAAGAATGTTTTAATAAAGCAGATCTCAATCCCCATTGACTACCATAGTAGGAAAAAATACCTACTGTACTATGGTAGTCAACGGGGAATGGAGAATCTTTTTGATTAAAACATTCTTCCAAATATCTTCCTTTGTGTTCAGTAGAACAAATAAACACATTAAGGTCTGGAAAAACATGAGGGTGAGTAAATACTGACAGAATTTTCATTTTGGGTGAACTAACCCTTTAAATGACATCATTAACACTGCAAAAAAATTCAACGCTGCCATGATGAATGAGGATATAACTGATTATACCATGGACTGGGTGAATACTCGATTCTGATTGGCTGCAGGGTGTCCATTAAAAGTGAAAGAGGACACCTAGTAAAGGAGTTCTGGCGAAACTGAGCGGTTTACCGTTCGCAATTAATAAATAAATGAGCTGGCTACATCAGCAGTGAGTAACCATAGCAACAGGCAGTCAAAGTATCCGTTTACAATTTATTGTATCAAAACTAGGGGTGTAACGATTTTCGAACCAAACCGAAAAACCGCGATACTGAACTCAGCGATTCGAATCGCGATACTGTCATTGCGTACCGAACACGGTTATCATTTTTTTTAATCCTTGTGAAATGTTTAATTGTAATTGAATTAATGTAAAGACAAATACCTTTTTTATTTCATTAAACCACTGGTAAAAAAGAAAGAAAAAAAAGCCATTTTAGCTTTCAAAATCGAATCGAATCGAACCGAGACGTCAAAACCGTGGAAAACCGAACCGTCAGTTTTGTGTATCGTTACACCCCTAAAAACATCTAGTTACCCGTTATACGTAGCCTACTAATACAAAAATCAGCGACTTTGTTATTTCGTTTAACCGTTTTTTTTGGAGAATATGACATAAAATACGTTAACTTTCTACCTCGCAAGTTAGCTAAACTGAAGGATTCTACGAACTGAGCGGACTAAAAATATATCCGGTTGCTAAAAAAACCATCAGGCGTAACCAGGGAAACCAAGTTATTGTGTGTAAAAAACTTTAAATTTTAATTAGTTTTCCAATCGAAATCTAAAATGTTTTGAAAATGTGTTGGCAAGTGACCATGGTATAAGCGGGTTAATGCATGACGGCGAGGCCTCGAAGGGTATTGATCCTAACTTAAGCTGATTAAGTACATAACATATAGGTGAATCATTTTCTGTCAAAAGCAGAGCATTAAACAAACGTCATTGCCAATACAAAGGAGTGAATTTTGGGTTCACTGATTATTATCTATCCATACTCGGCAGTCCAATGTAACTTATTTAAAAGGTACAATATGTAGGATTTTTAGCCACCTTTAATAGGAGAAGTTCATCTATCATTTTGCAAATTATTGTAAATTATTCAAATGCATAGCCTAACTAATCTAAGATCTATATGCACATCCCACTGTCTGTCATCAGAAGAGAATCATAACCAACATAGCCATGGTGACAAATGTAGCCATGGTAACAGTCTATCTATAATTATTGGATGTATAGGCCTATCTATAGATTTGTTTCTTTCTTGTTCCACTGTTGCACCACCACACGCACCTTACAAACCCACCGTTTTTTAAATAATAATGCAACGTTCAGATTACAGATTTAAACACTTCCATATAGCCACTTAATCAAAGTTTTTAAAATCTGTAATTATTCTTATTCTAAGCATTAAATAAGTGTGTATTGTAACATTAAAAATCTGAAAATTAATTGAGCCAACATATGGGCTACATATTCTGTTCCTATGGCCATCAGGAAGGAGAGTTAATTCTGTTCAACCTCTGTGCTTTGTGTTCCACTCCATGGGGAATGTCTCTAATTGCCATCTCTCATTCAGTACATAATAACTATGGGAACTAGAAGCATGTGTGCCCTATAGGTTCAAGCCTAAAAGCTTTGAGAATACTTGTCACATACAAAGGTCAAAGAGATCATGTACATTTGCCTTCTGAGAAGGCAGGTAATTAAGGCCAAATATAACACAAAACCAGGAGAGGACCACATGTCTTACGCAAGCAATCCTTACATAATTCATAAAAATTGCAACGATGCAAGGATTTAAAATATAGATCAGAGTACTGAAAGCTCAACATTAACATTTTAAACAATTTAATGTGAACATTATATTTTGATATTGAGCTCAAGACTTTTGGAAAGGCAAAACAATCAATCAATGCTAGCAAAACAGCACGCCATGACATTGACAAGATTTCATCTCAGCAATATGATCCAGAAGTGTACCTTAATGAATCGGAACTGCACAATCAGGGAGTTAATACTCTACAATTAAAGAGGAAAAAATAATCAACCCAAGTAGTGATGTCGCTTTGTGTAGCTAGGATGTAAAGGAGTGCAAAAGATGAGGATACTAGGAAAACGGGTCCATTAAATCTGTACCAAATCTCACTTTCAAGTTTCAACTGCATGAAGTCTTAAATTATGAAGTATTAAATTGTGATTCCAGTACTCTCTCTCTCCTTCTGTGTGTACGCGTCTCATGTGGACATTTACTGCCACGTTACTGATAGAAAAAACAAATTCTTAACTGCATGATTCTCCCACCATTTTTTTTTTACATTTACATTAAAGACCTGATTTAGTGGTTCTCAACCTTTTTGACTTTAAGGCCCCCTAATGTCCAATACAATATTCAAAGGGCCCTCATATAAGCAATAACTTATTTCCTCTGATAAAGCTGATAATATTTGCTAATATTAATACTTGATAAACTATATAAATATAAACTAATATAGACTAAAATCAAATAGTTTTAAATCATATTTATAATAATAATTTAATTCAGTAATTGAAGAGATTGCTGAGGCCATCTAGAGGGCTGTGCGGCCCCTGATTGAGAAACACTTCAGTATGTTTGGGTTTCCTCTATATAGGCCGGTGGATATATTCTGATTAGTGAATATATAGTGATATTCCATAACCAGATCCACTATTATCCTGCATACTCATTGTCTAAAAAGTTTAAAGCACATTATGTTTATAATGGCCAACTGCACATTTTATATTACCCAGACAATATTAAGAGGTTTCCCCACTAACTACTTTTAAAGTGCTGGCCTCGCTATGCTGAGAAACTGTCAGTCATTTTTAAACCTGTTTTCTTCTTTCTTTAACCCAAGATCTAGTCTAGACAAAAATGAAATGGTTTCACAAACAAAAATGCACAGAATATAAGCCTCAAAGGTAGACTACGCTACGCATCCAAAACATGAGCTTAATAGACGATTTTGTTTGTTTGTTTATAAATTAAAATGTCAATTTACTTGTTATAAAACTGAACTTTGCTTATCATTCCTGTAAAACCATAAAAACACGTTTCAGGTGGAGGTGCTGAGATAGAGGGACATGCAACTTAAACACGTTACTAGGTAACACGAACATTCTGGACACAATTTTCGTTAGAGAGAATTAAGGGATTGCCATTTTAAAATTAATCACTGTTGTGAAAATGTAACATAATGAAGAGATCATCGTTTCAAAGCAACATGCATTATTCATAAGTAATTACTGACAAAGAAGCAGTCTGAAATTTAATTAGAAAGCGCACACACCTGCCGTGCTCCTCTCTCCCTCTGTGTACAGCTTTACACGGACCCGGGCCAGACATGAAAACACAGCTTTGCTGAGACTTATAAGCAAGCATAAAATTAAGACCCATAAGAGATGTGAAACGATATCAAGCCCGTATTAAATGAGGCAAATAGAGTTGCTCGACGCCCCGACCGCGTGTTCAGATACTATCGGTTAATTGGTTTTTTGGCTAAACGCTTTCACGCTCACACTCAGAAACACATCATCAAATACCTGGGTCACATGTTACTTTTGGTATATCCGACAACACATACTAAAATACAAACAATGAGATTTGACCATTAACATTAATTTGGTTAGCAAATAAAGGATCTGCAATAACTTGTGCTAAAGTTTTCCAGAATCCAGGCAAAGCACGACATCTAGTGGTTAAAAAAAGACACTACAGAGAGTTGTTTCAAGTCAGATTGAGAAAGAGAAAACTTGCATATGCCATGTCACTTTAGCTAAAGAAAATCTGTAAAAGCTTGGCAAAAGGCATGTATATTTACAGTACGAGGACTGTTTATCAGAAGGCTTATTAACAACAATAATAATGATAAAATACTAAAATAGCTTATATTTTTTACACAATTTCTGCACCTTTGGGACGAAAAGCTGACTATACTAAACAAACAAGAAGTTCAAGACAGGAAAACTTGACTTTATTCATAATCAGAGATAAAGAAAATCAAACTGGTTAAATCAGGCATAAACATGTAAATATAAACAAACAGTTTAAAATTTAGAGACATCCTCATATCAAAAATTTGTTAAGTCTAAAAGTAATAACGAAACAAAAATTAAAATGACCGATTTACACAGACACACAAACACACCAGTGACTAAAGGTATAGTTATAATTCATTGTGTAATAAAGATATACAATTAATTTAATAATTTAACCCACATAATACACTAAAATGCCTCTCTCTCTCTCACACACACACTCACTCAAATCTTTTGCGTGCTGGTTAATTCAAAGAGCTTCATCCTCTCCAGAACAGTGAGTCCATCCTTAATACTCTGAGAAGAAAATAAGAGAGAATGCTTAATTTTTAGGGAACATCAGTATTTTGTACCATGTAACTGCACAGATAATCCCACCTTGGATCTGGCCTTCTGTGTGAGTGTTGAACAGTCCTTAATCGAAGTCTGGGTTGCTTCTGGATTTCATCAGATCTGCAACAAGCATTTACAAATTGTGGATAAGTGCATGTTTATGCACTTATCTGTTTGCCTTCACAGTAACAAGTCTGTTATTGTAGATTTGCTTACCATATTTTAAGCACTGCTGTCGAGCTGGCACCATCCTCAATTCAGAGAAGTCACTTTGAGTTTTAACTTCTAAATTGCTCAACTCAGAGTCTAGCTCTTTAAAATGCTTTAAAAACATAAAACACAGTGTAAAGAAAACAGAGAAACTGTTTTTAAAACTTTTCCTATACAAAAGTTATCCTTATTAGGAAATGTATGGGTAAACTGCGAAAATGTGTCATACTCATGTTTAATAAATGCTTTACTAAGAAATTACTCTAATATTACAAATATTCTCATCCCAATATAATGTCCTAGAATAGTATCATATAGTAAAATAACCCAAAACTATTTATTTGTTTTAAATTAAACAGGTGTTACCATATTTCCTGCCAGCAGTTCCAATTTAAGTGAGTTGATCTCCTGTTTCAGACACTTAATCTCTGATTCCTTCACTCTGAGATTTACCTACAGCACCAAAGAACGAGACAGAGCACATCTGTTTTTACACATTTAGACTTTATAGCACCTTTGATGGAATATTCTCTAACATAATCTCATCTGAGTGGTAATATAACCCATAAAGGATTATATTACGGAAGCCGATTAAATGTAGTGAACTCAAGAGTGCAAATTTTAATCTGTGTTCAGTCAACCATCCCCTGCTAATTTTAGTAGTACAAGTCACTGCATATCTGTGAAATTTTGGCACTTTGCCACGTGAAGGGTGTCAAGTTGTACCTCCAACTGATACGTGTCTTTCTCCTGAGAAGACTGGCAGTGCTTCACCTCCCCATTCATGCGTGAATGCATCAGGGATAATTCAGCAGCCAAACACTCATTTAATTCCTTTAAAAAAAAACATGTGATGAAAGCAGAAAAGTAATGACTATATAAATATGCATTTTTTTGTGTGCATGAGCATTTACCTGGTTGTGAGTGCGAAGCTCCTGGTTCTCTCTGTGTGTTGAACTCAATGCCTCTCTTTCTGTTTCTATAGTCCGGGTCAAATGAGTATTTTCCAAACATTTCTGAGAATACTGCTCTGACAACACCTCCAGCTCCCTGTGCAACGTTTCTAGCTCCTCACTGCAGAAAATGCACCAAGACACATGCATTTCTCAGTGGACAGAAAAATATGCATTTATGCCAATAATGAGTGGATGAGGCATAAGGTTATTATATAGTTCTGCAACCCTAAATTAACATTTGATAGTATGGCTGACAGTTCTCATATTAACAAGACATCACACACGTACTTATATTGTGCACGAAGCTGGCGGATGTCCACACTGGCTCCATTTTGTTGGGCTTTCTGAGTCTTGTCCATTTCCTCTTTATGAGCTTTCCTCATGGCCTCAATGGCTGAACAATAAAAAAATAAAAAATAAAAAAACAGAAGACAGATGCTAGATCACACTCTATATTTCTAAGCATGCAGAGCACAAATTTATATTTATTCATTTAACATATGCTTTTATCCATAGTTAAAGCTGCAGTCCGTAACTTTTTTGTGTTCAAAATTGACATAAGTGAGTACATCAAAAATTAATTTTCCAAAACATGTTTAGTCTTATCCTGAATCACTTCGGTACACCTATAATAAGTGTTTATGTTTGGACTATTTTAGACTGGTATGGGTCGTGCCACTGCAGAGTAGCAATGTGACTTATCATGGCCATAAAGAGATAAAAGTAACTCCTGTTGTTCTGCAAGACACATGCAGTTCTGTTTATTAACCACTAGATCATCAAGTGTTATGGACTGGGGAGTTTGTACAAGGGAGTACAAACCCCATGTATTTAGCTCTGTAGTTCCTTATACATTTTCTGCTATTTTTTGTGTGTGTTGTGCATGAGTGTTAAAAGGGACAGTTCACCCAAAAATGAAAATGGTTGTTAACTCAAAATTGCGATGTTTCAAATTTGTTTTGACGTTTTTACAAGAACCTCAAAAAGAGTTATTTAATGTCCAAGTTGCTCTTTTTCTCACAATAAAAGTCAAAGGTAACCACAGCTGTCTTTGTTTCCCAGCAGAGTGAACAGTATGAAGGTTTGCAATGAAATGAGGAGTAAATGACAGACATTCAATTTTTAGGTAAACTATGCCATTAATTTTGTTCAGCTTAATGCATAGTGCTATGTACCGTATTGTAGTACTTTGCTGTAAGCCAAAAGTACTTGCCTGGTCTGTTGTGTTTAGACAGGCGAGTCCAAACCTGCTAGTGGAGGGCCAGTGTTCTGCAGAGTTTGGCTCCAACTTGCTTTAACATATCTGCCTTGAAGTTTCTAGTACTTCTTATAGAGCTTTATTAGCAGATTCAGGTGTGTTTGATTGGGGTGGGGGGCTAAACTCTGCAGGACAGTGGCCCTTCAGGAGCAGGACTGGACACCCCTGTGTTAAGCTATGTGAGCTGCATGAATAGGAGCTGAAGGCCTGTTCACACCGGAAATAATTTTGCGTGTGTTATTCGCCAAAGTTTAACGCCTCGTGACTAAAAAATGGACGCCAATGTGAGTGTTCACACCGAACACGTAAAACGGCGTGCGTAAAAGCGTCATTTTCAAAAAACGCCTCGGGTTCGTTTTTTTGGTTTGATGTGCCGCGTCAAAAACTATCCGACCAATGATATTAGCGTTTTGCTCATGTGTCCTTTTGCTCATGTGTCTGGTGCTTCTGAAGTTACAGTAAAATACAACTTGGGGGCACTCAAACACAAAACATGTCCTGTTTTCACGTCCTGTCCTGGCCGTCCTGGCTGTTTTTAAGTGATGAAAATGTCCTGGTTTTCATAAAACTGCTGGGAAAGATAACTTCTACAGCAAAATATAGATGGGCAAACAAGGAGGATGAGGAAGAAAAACGAGATAAAGAGGATGAAAACTAAAGATATAAATAGATTTTTTTTAGTTGTGAGAGCTAATTTTTGTTACATTTGGAGGCATTTCTTTTAGTTATTTATTATTATTTACCTATCTGAATATGTGTCTTATAATATAACAATTTTCTATCCATACAGAGGAGGATTTGAAATTAATAAGGCGTCTTTGAGTAAACTTCAAGTGTCATTTAAATATCTGTTTGCTAGGCTGAGTGTCCTGGTTTTTGGTAATCAAAATATGATCACCCTATAGCTCTATTGTTATTTCTGTTTTACATTAAGCGCCATCTAATGTCAGGGAATGAATTTGCATGTTCACTCGGCTTATCGTCAGCGAAAAATGCTTGGGTGTGAACACAAAAAACGCGTTGAAAAACACTGACGAATAACGCACGCTGATATTCGTCCTGGTGTGTACAGGCCTTAATGCTGAGAGGAGCACCTGCAATGGTGGCATTCGTCTCTTCCTGCAGAACTCTTTCTCTTTCCTCTGTCAGCCTTTCCACCTCTCTCTGATGCTGCCTCTGCATCTCCTCAATCACTCGCTGATGGCTGTCTTCCATAATGCTGAAACCATGCTCATATGTGGCCTAAACAAAAATATGGAGTACCTTAATTTTAAGTATAATTACAGTACATGTTAATCTCATGCTTTAACAAGAACGCTGTGGTGCACCTTGATTGTTTCCAGGTCAAGCTGGAAGGCTTTGACATCCTGGTTGCTGAGGTCTGCCCTTAAACTAGTGACCTCAGACTCAAGCTCCCTGATTCGATCTTGCAGAGAAGACACAGAAACCTGATCAGTATTGTCACTGTCGTCTAGTTCTGAAGGGCTTGCAGCTTTTGGCTTTGACAAGTTCTGAATGTAGTATTCATGGAGACGGCTCATCTCCTCCTCGTGGATTTTCTGGAGCACCTGCAGCTTCTCATCAAACTCCACCTGCAATCTTTCTGCTTCTTCCGTCCTCAATTGAGCATTGGTCTCAGCTGAAACGCGTTCCTGTTCTGCCTTTTTGGCAACAATACACTCCTCACGCAGCCTCTCTTCATCAGCGCTCCGTCTGTTCCTGGAAGAGAGTCTCCATACTGCGACACGTGGCGCGACACTCAGACTGAGTCTGCTCTCTCTGCTTGCGTAGGGTGTTCATCTCTTGCTGCAGGGCCGAACGCAGACGACAAGCCATGTATGCCAAAGTGGCCTGACACATTGCGGCCCTTAGGATGGCTGTAGGAGTTTCACCAGGAAGGTCAGCCTCTCTATCCTCAGACTGTAGCTGTGTTGAGAGGTTGTGCAGTGACTTGGCCTGAGCTCGGAGCTCTATCACCAGACTCTTTCTGCAAGCAAGCTGTACCTCAGAGTCCTCAAGGAGTAGATCGATCGCCAGCTCGTCCTCCATCTGTTCACTGTAAGGTGCAAGTTCTGGTGGGCTAATGTCAGCAAGATTGGACCCCTGCTTGGATCCATTTTCCATTTTAGTTCCAGACGAGGAACTATCAGGTTATTGGCCAAGGCAACACATAAAAGGGCTTAAATCCCTGTTGTTCCTTTGAAGGATGAGTACACAGACTATGTAGGAGGTATGCCATCTCTGCTCTTACACACAGTCTATGGATCACATTTTCACTCAACGTATTTCGAAAGATCTTGCTCGAGAGGATCCAAGAACATCTGAGGGTAACTAGGTTTCACAGCCCCATTATGACTGCTTCCTTTAGCCATCCTCTGTACTTGGATATGCACCTCTGACAATCTATTAAGCAACTTTGTACTGGGATTCTCAAGTGCAGAGGCAATGCCTTTGGACAACCAGTGCCTCCAGTGACAACACTCTGCTGGCCATGTCCAGAGCTTGACTTCTCCCTGGACTTCCATCATCATAAAGGGAGATATTAGCTTGGTCCGAAGTGGTTCCCTGCAGGCTATGCAAAAGCTCCAGTAAATCTCGGCAGAGCATCCATGGAGAGTCGACCTTCTGGATTATGAAAGGATCTGTGGGAGCACCCAGTGTTAAGTTGTTGGTGTTGAAGATGCATGGTAAGCTCCCGGAGTCGCTCTTCGGTGTCACACAACTTGCGTTCTAGTGCCTGGATCACAGAGATCACCCTGTGTGACTCATCTCCCTGAGTAGTAGGCTGTTTTTCCAAATCTTTTTCCCTTTCTGCCTGTGTTGTGGCTCAATCAGTGCTCACATGCAACACTAGTTTCATAAGGATGGGTTTGGGCTTCCTTGAGCCTCAATTCAGTCTCCTCTAGACTACTGCCCAAGACTGCCATCTTAACAAGCATTTCCTGGAGTTCACGTTCCTTCCTGTGTAACTCTTGCTGTTGCTGCACCAGCTGGGTTTGGAAGCGCTCCTCACTTACTCTCTCACAGTCCAGCAGAGCACCTCGCAAACTCTGTATTTCCTCACAAGCTCTTTCATAATCATGCTCCATGTCGTAATAAAGAGTCTCTTCAGTTTGGAGGCGTGCCTGCAGACGACAGACCTCACTGTCGGACTCCTCCAGCTGGTTTTGTAGCTCCTGGCACCTTCGTACAAGGTCATCATTAACTTCACCTGTTTGCATCTTCTGCAGCTCAGCATCTTTCTGCCTTAAACGCTCCTCTAGTTCCTTCGATCAGCTGTTTCCGATTGGTCGAGGCTGTCACTAAAGCTCCTCCTTTCTCGTTCCTGGCTCTCTTGCAGGAGGCGCAGGTGCCTCTGTAGCCGGACCTCCTTTAAGGCTTGCGCTTCTTCGGTTGCTTTCAGACGGGCCGTTACCTCCTCTAACCGTCCATGCAGACTCTCCAGCACCTCCTCACGCTCCTTCAGAAAAGTTTCTGCCTCTTGAATCCTTAATTCTGCTCTCTTAAGAAATCCCTGGCTATCGTTAAGCTCAGCTTGTAGTTGGGCCTCACTTTGTCGTAACTCCCTTTCCTGAGACTGATACCTCTCATGCTCAGCCTTCAACTCTCTGCGCAGGCTCTGAAGCTCCACATCCCACTGCCATTCTGTCTGGGTTGAGGATGAAGAAAAGGTGACTGGCAATGGAGAAGTGGAGCGATCAACCTGTAATTAATTGCAAGACTTTATTTCAACTCTGACAAATGATATGTATTGATACAACCAGGGTTTGAAATTAACCTTTTAACTCATCGTCTATTTGGCTACTAATTTAAGTTACCAGCCATTCAGAACTTCAACTAGCTGAAACTAAAATATCAGAAATAAACCAGATTATGAAAAGTCACATCTTAGCTTTAAATATTTTTATTATTAAAGAGCCCCTATCATGGATTTTTGAAAATGACTGTTCATATGGTGTGGAATATAGCTCTAAGGGATTGAAAACATCATGCAAAGATTTATATCTGAAAGTGCACCGTATATAAAGTTACTGTCTTTCAAATGTGAGAGTCGACTCTGAGTCAATGAAATGAATTGTTTTTGAAACGAGTTATTAGCTGTTACATCGTGATGTAGAGACATATTGGCCGCGCCCAGTTACTGCGCACGCAGACGGAAGTGTAAACTTGAAGTCTAACACATTCAAATACTTCAGCTGAATCGTATCATGTCGAGAAGACGCTGTGTTCTACGATGCAAAGATAGTTCAGCCACGTTGTTTCATTTACCAGGGACGAGCATGTGAAGAATCGGTGGTTAGAGTTCATATTTGCAACGATACCACAACAGTATAGCCCGATTGTGTTCATCATTTTAATTACCGAATCGTTCAAAAACATAAATGAATTCAAATGTGGATTCGCAAGCAGTTGTTCCTGAAGGAGGGCTCAGTAACTTACTTATCCAGTGTATATGGATCAGCTTCCTCCGAATCACAACCTGTAAGTATTATTAATGATTGTTGCTTTTATGGGTTTTGAACGGTTTTGTCAGCAGTCAGCGCAGCTACGCTCAGTTGCGCTCAGCGCAGCTTCTCAGGTCTCCAATGTCAATTTTTTTTTCATTTGTGAAATGTTTGTGGCTGTTATTGGAGTTGTCATAAAGAAGAGAGCGTCTTGTAGTACTGCAGTGCTTTATCAATATGTTTATGCGCTATGCTAACAAACAATAACTGACTGGGTCATCTGACCAATCACCGTCGATTAGCGTCACGCAAAGGAGTGGTTTGGAAAAATGAGTCGTTGTACGAATCATTTGGGAGTCGGTGGGCAAATCAGTTAAAAATAAATGCATATTATAAGACAAATAAAGTGTTTTTTATCCTTGCATGCATGTTAAACTGTTTTTGGGAACTCCCATGTTAAACTAGGAACATTTCAAATGCTATGATAGGGGCTCTTTAAATCTGATTCCGAATTACTGTATTGCTTTCAGCTTTACAGCATTTATCCACTGTTTTCAGAAAAGCCAACTATTAAAATAAAATGTAAATAAAAATAAATAAACAAAATGATAAATTACCATGGGTTTACCTGAACATAGCAATATAGGGCACTTTTTGCCCAAAAGTCTTAGACATGCAGCATTTACAAGAAGGGGTTGGAAAAAGTGGCCTCCTAATTGTACGTACATATATTTGTCCTAAATCAATGTAATTTTTAACGTGGCATGATTTTGAACAGCCGAAGTCGTAGTTGGGCGTTTCAGGTGTGCAACATAGGCGGTCATAGAAAACAATACGTTCGAATTTTAAAATAATTTCTCTCTTCACATGTTGTTTTGCTAATGTTTGAGGCTTCTTTTAGGGGAGGGATTCTGTTGGCGATGCCATCCAAAGTGATAGAACATCATTTGTGAATCATAACCCGCAAATTGGCTAGTGTTGATGAGTGTTACCCGTCACAGTGGATTTCCACCTGAATTTTCCGGGTTGGTGGGTGTTAATTTCAAACCCTGGATACAAATCATATTTGCTTGTTACGTTACCTGCTTTTCTTCTTTGGGTTTTGCTTTGAGTAGTTCACCAGGACTGTCACAGTGGACACGTACTGTCCCTGCATCAACCTCTAAGCTGTCGGGGCTGATGGATTCTGGGGAGGTGCGACCTGACACTGTCATAAGTGATAAGTGTGATGGTATATCAGCGGACATGTTCAAGCTTCGCCCCGGAGAGAGTCTAGTCTTCTGAAGATATTCGCTCTCTGATGCCTCAGAGACAGAACGATATGATCGGCCCTTCGGGGGATGATGCAGGGGCAGGAGGCACTGAGCGCTCACTGCTATAGTTCCATTGGCTTCCTGACAGATCATTTGACAACTCCTCCTTGTGCGGTTTACGACTTAATTCTGCCCAATCAAAGGTTCTGTAACGGCCCTCTCTCACGGTGCTCACGGATGCGACTCCTTTTCTCCTCCTCCTGTGGAACTGTGTTGTATTGGGAGGAGCCTGTACGAGCATGTGCACTAGTCAATGACACCTTTTGAGGAATAGAACTGAGGAAAGAAAAGATGTAGCAAACTATGATTTAGTTATTTCAATTAAAATATATTTTTGTGTGTTTACCATAACTTTATTTAAATTAAAAAAACATCTATGGTTACAGCAAAAACACATTCAAACCTGGATTTGGTAGGATTTTTCCTTATATAGCATTGGAGAAAAAGAAAAACAGCACATTGAAAAGTCAATCCCCTAACATGGGATTGTTTTGTGAGCAAAATAGAGCAATGAATGTTTCAGGGTTTGACTAAATATTTGTAACAACTGGATCAATGCACTCCTGAGAATTGCAGCTGTTACCATGTGACATCAGGAGCAGTGCTGAGATGAACATTTTTCATTACTGCCTGGACCCAGTTCCGTCGTATTCCATAAGTCATTGCACAGAGGGTGAAGACCCCATCCTTTGTCTGTATGAAAAGAGGGATGAGAAAAAATTCAATGAAATAGACAAACACATAAGCTTAAATATAGCTAATATACTCACGTGAATCTGAAAGCCATAGTTTCTTTGTACAGGGTAATCTGTAACATCATAACAAGTAGACAAATTGATCTCACCATCCATATCAGCCGCCTAGGTGACAAAACAGAGAAAGACCAGTTTCATTTCTCTTGACTGCAAAAGGCAAATCAGTTATGAGGATTCTTTATAAATCAATTTACCTCTTCTGCTATAGAGTCACGGTAGAATCTCAGAGTCTGGTCAGTAAGAACAAACCAATTTTTCCTCCACTAAAGAAAAGAGAACATCAGACCCCTTTACATAGTAAAAAAACATTTACATCATTCAAATAAATGAGACACCCAAAACTTAAAAATTACCTTTCCGTCTTCTCCCAATCTAGACATCCATCCCTTTTTGAAATTAAGGAGGTCAGGCTGAGAGGAAAAAAGCATGGTTGATGGTTAATCATAATTAACTAGATAAATTAGTCGCTACATCCCATAAGTCATTTGACTACATTTATTTACTGGCATAATAAAACGCACATTAGGGTCATTCTGATCTGTATTGGTTGTACTTACTGTGGGTGTGGGATCAAGATGTCTGCTTTCCAGCGATTTGGAACGGATACTGCATGACAGTGAAGGGTCGCGAGTGATCAGGGATGTCATCATTAGGGAAGGAATCCTACTTAGAGCAAAAACAGAATAAGAAAATAATTCATATTAAAGAGTATTACATAAAACTATTAAATTTAATTTGACCTTATTTCAATAACGATCCATTTACACTACCATTCAAAAGTTTGAGGCACAGTAATTTTACTTTTATTCAACACGGATACATTAAATCGATTAAAGGTGCTCTAAGCGATGTCACACGTTTTTTAGGCCAAAACATTTTGTCACATACAGCAAACATCCCCTGAACGCACATTAAAAACACGGTCTCTGTAGACAGCCCAGGCTTCACAAATAGCAACAAAAACACACTGTGGCAACCCGCTACACGAAACATAACAAACAGCGTTCCAGCCAATAACCGACAAGAATGATTTGGGGGTGGGGTTAGTGCACGTACACATAAAGGGGGGTGTGGAGGAGAGAGAAGCATGAAGAAGGAAGTTAGAATTATAACGTTTAAAGTTTGATATGGTCGACACATGACCAAAGAAGAGGTAAAAGGAAAAGGACCACACGAAGTCACGCATTTACAGGGGAAAAGCTTTTGAAAGTTGGCGAGAACTCCGCCAGGCAGAAGGGTTTCCAATCTGACATTCATGTAGCTCTGTTTTTGCTGGACAGGTGGGTAAAAGTTTGGGTTTTCAAAATGGACTTGTTCAGCCTAACAAAACACAAGGATATAATTAGCTAGAACAATGCAGTCAGCGCTAACTTTGGTGAATACAACATAGTTGGTTTATAGCAGGTAGCTATCAATCTCTATTGTAAATGATCAAGCAAACTCACAAGTCAGGGCGACAGTTTGTGTGAATGATTGTTTTTACCCACTGTTCGTTACGAATTTGAATGTTCATGCATAGCCTATTGACAACGTTGAATAAAATTTGTTTACAGACTGTTGTAGCTCACTGGGAAACGAACTAACGTTATCTTGCCAATATTGTGTCCTTGTATGGGAGCTAAAGGAATAAGCTCAGGTGGCAAAACATTTTATTGTGTTTTTCTAGTAATGTTTCTCTTTTTCTGCATTATATGAAAGTATTTATCTAACTTGGCGACATTACACCTTAAATGAAGTATCAGTAAAACTACAGAGGGAGGGACGTGGGATGAGGTGGAGGGAGGGTCTAGGTAGCCTCCGTTTTGTTTGACAATGACAATACTTCGAACGTCAACAAGAAGTGACATCACCCAGCATTGCTTAAGTGTCACAGTAAAGGCATGATGTAACAAGATATTTCTATTTAGGTATTTCTACATTTTCAGGATTCTTTGATGAATATAATCAAGGTTTTCCACAAAAATATTAAGCAGCACAACTATTTTCAACATTGGTAACAATAAGAAACGTTTCTTGAGCACCAAATATTAAAGTGCACTGGATGCAGCAAGTGACTTTAAAATTCCTACAAACCTACAAACTTTTGTTAGTGTACTTCGGTACTAGTTAAGCCAGAATGAGTTTTCACCTGAGATGTACTGACAGTTGTCTTCTGGTCATTTTGTGCAGAAGCGAGGAAGTGAAGGTTGATGAGGGAAGCTCGTTATCTAGAAATGAACCCTCCTGTTGATCAGCATCATGAGATCTCCTAGAAACAAACATGCAAACATATTAAAGATATTCTAAAACAGTGGATATCAATTTAATATTCAACTTTATGCTATACAAATTCAAAAACATCTAAAGTACTGAGCATAATAGACAAGAAAAAGATAAACATTGAGAAGATAAAACAGATACTAATGTGTAGTTTAGATCAACTGGAATTAAGGTATACATAGAAAATACAATGAACACCTAAAAACTGAAATGAAAACAATTTGAACAAATTGCAGACATTTGTTGAAGAAATCAAAAAGCATAAGCAGAAAGTTTGAGGAACAGCAATGCATTTAACATTTAAACCCATTGAGAAGTGTGGCTTGTAGAAAATGTTTGTGGTAAAATGGGAAAGCAAGCAGGTCTGGTTTGATTTGACTGATGGATATGGGAGGAAGTCACCTGAAAGATAAACAGAAAAATGCTTTTGAAGGAAATGCAATAAAATGATGAACACTAGAGGGAGCCACAGACATTATACATGAAAACCAACTCTGAACAGTTGGCGTAATGAGGGAATCAAGAGTGAACGGTCTTACCTCTTCCGACTTCCAGACAGCCGGTGTACTTTTCTTCTTGGGCTGAGTGCTTGATGTGCTTCATGTCTGAGTGTGTGTGTCTGTGTCATAGATGTGTGTGATTGTCTCTTCCCATTTGACTCCAAACTTTTCTCCCAAGAGCAACCAACCACATCTTCAGGACCCACCCTCACACGCCCCCTGTGAACTGTGATTGGTTGGTGGAGGAAAGGGGCAGGGGCTAAGGGACTTTGAGGTGGGAAACATACAAGGATGTGAGGTAGGTGAACAAAAAGGATCACAGTCACACCTGGAGTCAGTGTGTGCTTGTTCATCTGCAACACGAGGACTTGTCTTCTCCAGAGAGGAATAGCCGCTTTCAGTGCCCAATCGACTCTTAGTACCTGAGAGAGCAAATGAAAGCAAAGCAAACCAGTCAGTATTTCCAATTCTTACTTAGCCAGTGCACTGACATGAGCTTACAAGGAATAAAAACTTGATAAAAACTACTAACATATTTGTGTCATGACAGATATAAGTGGCATTTGAAAAAGAAAAGTTTCATAGTTCACCCAAAGATAAAAATCTGGCATAAATCAATCACCCTCATGTCTTTCCAAACCTGTATGGCTTTCATTCTTCCATGGAACTGTAAGGCTGAAAAAACTGGTTGAAGAGAAAATATCTGACCAGTGGTCTCTGAAGACAAAAGGACCTTGCTTGCAAATAAAGGGATACTCCACTTTTTCTGGAAATACTGTAGGCTCATTTTACCACTCCCCAGAGTTAAACAGTTGGGTTTTACTGTTTTCTGAATGTATTCAGATGATTTTCTGATATTTAGAAGAATATCAGTAAACAGTTTCTGGTCTCATTGACTTCCATAGTATATTTTTTTCCTACTATGGAAGTAAATGAGACCAGAAACTGTCTGGTTACTGATATTCTTCTAAATATCCGAAAATCAGCTGAATGGATTCGAAAACGGTAAAACCCAACTGTTTAACTCTGAGGAGTGGTAAATGAACCTATTTCAAAAAAGTGGAGTATCCCTTTAACATGTGAACTCTCACCCCATTTTTTTTAAGGATTGTGTTTAGAATCATTTGAAAGGTCTCAGGGTGACTGGTACAGATGTCTCATTCCCAATGAAGTAAATCAAAAGATAATAAAGTTCTTAAGAGTTTAGGAATTACTGGCAGACAAAGAAATGTGCTCTCTACTTCCAAAAGGTGTAAATTTGTGAATGCTAATTTCCACTGTCCCTTGCAAATGGTCTACACCTAGTAAGTCTGGTGGGGTGAACAGTAACTTTACACTGTAAACTCATGTTTTATATATGAAATGAGGTCTGGATATATAAAGAAATGAAACGGAGAGCTCAGGGCTGTTGTCTGTATGGAGATTAGCCCGTGAGGCTGAGAGCATCCCGACTCTCAGCTCATGTAGCCACACAAGGTCTGGTAAAAGATTTTACTCTTTGTTCTAGAACTTCTATGGTTTGCATAGATTATTTTTCAATTGATTATGGAATTGTAATAATAAATTTCTTGACATAATAAATTGTTATATTTGATTATTCTAACAGACTTTGACTTCATTAAGACTAAAGGAATAGCCAAACATTAACGTATATTCAATGATGCACAGATATCATTGATAAACCCTTTTCATTTTATGGAGTCAGATGAAACGAGTTAATACATAAGACAAAATGCATTGCATTTAATTAAAAATCCCTTTGCCATGGGAAAGACGTAACACACGTGATACCTTCACCTCTAATCGAACGATGTCTTTGGATTGATTTAGTAGGTCTTACAAAACACAAAACGACAAGTTTTTAAAGAATATCCAATTCAAAGATGCATGCAATAACAAATTAATAATATATACTGGAGCCTTCAAGTTTAAAAAAGACAGAAATATTCAAATTTTTTGTGCAAACTACAATAATTAACAATGGTTTTAACTACTACCCACCTTTAATTCTTTAACCATCTTCTTTAACCAAATCAGTAAGCACGAAAACCATAAATAAGTACGTCCAGTTAATGTCATAAGCCCACACACAAAGGACACTCTGAGGTCATACCTTCTGTGCCGGAGCAGCTCGAGAGCTGATCGATTGACGAAGTGAGACAGGAGCCAAGACTGGCATTGAGTGAAGAAGCATTACCACTGCTGGAAGGAACCCCAACTCCACCAATGAGTGACTCCTCCTTCAGCTCTTTCTCTGATTTAAGCAATGAGACCTCCTCCACCGTGCTCAACATGTCTTTTTTGGTGGCCTCTTTAGTACTACCATTTCTGCTGCTGCCACTAGTGGCACTGCTCGTATCTCGTGCCAGCATTGACGCTGATGGACACTTTATTGTTACTACTATTACTAGAAGTGATGCTGCCTCGTCTGTTAATGCTGCTTCCAGAAGTGCAAGTTTTCTTAGCACCACCACTGCAACTGCTGCTAGAGGTTTGGTTTTCTGCTGTCTGCTGAAAGAGAAAGACAGAGACAAAGAATATAGGTGAGTAAATCAGAGACTGACAGGTTGCACACAAGCGCTCGGCCAGCAAAATCCGATTGGCATGGATGGTGAAGGAAAAGCCTCTCTCTTTCTATATACAACCTTTTGCTCTCTGCTGCCACTTTGCAAAATCTTTACCCTCCCCCGGGGATGCTCAATAATCCTGTCCAGATCACTTAAGTTAATTCTATTAAACTTCCATTTGACTAGTGCTTCAAATTAAACAAAAACAAAAAGAGCGCACACACAAAATACAGGAACACAGCATTTCATCTACATGCTGTTAATTGTTGCAGTAGAATGGCATTTTCACACAATAGATCAATTTGGTCTGCTGTCAGCAGAAAGAATATGCAGAAGGTAGAGCGGGATTAGTAAATCAACTGGACAGAAAGACGGGCACAGCACTTAGAAATGTAATTAAAGAACAGAGGAGGAGGGCATTTAAAGGGGCAGTACTCCAAAACAGCCTTACTCTATCAACATTACTGTAAAAAACATATTTTCAAGATTTGTTATACCAACATTTTTTTCTTTTGTCAAATCAACTTAAATAATTTATTTAGTTGAGATAACTTATTATTTTGAGTTTCTAATGATTAAATTAATCTCCTTCATTGTATTAACTCACTTTTTCCAGTTCAATCAACTTAAAATTAAGGCAACCAGGTTACTTACTTTAAGTTAAACCAACAATATTTTTTACAGTGTGTGATCATCTAAAAACAAACCGGTTCCAGGAGCACTTGAATATCCCTTGGCTTTTACACTTATTGAAGTGTACTAATCTGGTGTAACAAATAATGGTGCATGTGTCCATACACACTTATAATCTATATGAAATAGAGTGGATTTTACTGTGCTTAAGAAAAGCTTTACTGGGTAAGTTACCTCAGTATAACTAGTTTGCTGATATATTTCTTTAGCATATATTGTACCAGGATCAACAGAAAACCATTTACTTAAGATATCTTGTCCCGCACAGAGCTTGAGGCAGATCTGCCTTTTCCAATCTAGTACGTACACATGGAATGAGCTTCAAGGTATACAAAACATATAATCTGTGTCAACACTTGATCTGTTTAAAAATATTTTAAAGTCCATTTTTATAGAACATCAATTACAATGAATTCAAATGACTTATATTATAAATTATAATTACCTGAATATCTAACTAATGTTTAAGAGGAGCTTGGTTTGTAATTACTTTCTGAATATTTATAAAAACGCTGAGAAATAGTAATAGTATTTCAAATGAAATGCTGACAAGGTATAGAAAACAACAATAAAAAAAATTTGTTGACAAATCAAATCAAATAAATTTCAGTGTGAATTTTAATGTTTTAAATACCCGCCATAAATACTGCATTAAACATTTCTGTTCATATTCATATTTTACCAAAGCAAATAACTAGATGGTATATTGAAAATATATTGGATAAGATACATGCATTGCATGTCACATGACATGTTTTAATGAAATATAAACAAGACTCACTTGTGGTAGGTGGACTTTATCCTTCCCCTTCTTCCTCTGATTTGATTTAGCAGCTTTGGGGTAAACAAACAGATTTTCCTGCCACCTAAATCAAACAAATACTGTCAAATTCATAAATAGGACAGACCCCAAAAAAGGACAAAGGCTGGAAATCACACTAATATGCAAACTCAAACAAGCATTCCGGTTTCTCTTACTTCTGCTTTTTGGACATCCCTCTTCTAGACTAAAAACCTCCGGTTGCAAAGAAGTAGAGAATTACGAGCAATAAAAGAACAAGCCTGAACAACCCCAAAAGAAACCGTTCTAAACTGGCATCCTCAACACAGAAACACATGCCCACACTAATCTGAGACTCCTTGACACCTTCTATTACACTCTTAAGGGATTAGGTCAGCCTGGCTGAGATTTACTGATTTATAACACTTAAGCAGAAACAGAGGGATCAGACAGAAAGAGAGAGATGCTTTCAATTAAACTAAAGATGAGAACAGAGCGGAGATCATGATGCAAAAACAGGACATTTAACAGCCTGACTTAGCCTCTTTTGTTCCATTACATCACAACATATATGATTGAATACCATAAATGTTAATGAATGTATCAAGTGGGATCAAAATTAAGTAATTAATTAGTAACTGTGGCTAAGTTCACATTATAGGTCAGTGTGTGTATTACCTACTAATGCTCAAGCTGTCTCTGTTCTCTGTTCGGATGTAGTAGTCTCTGTCAGTGAAACACAACCTCAGACAGTTCTGGAAGCCAGTTTGAGATGAAGCGTCACGAATCTCACAACACTGGATCATATTCACACTCCCTTGAGGCAATGTGCCTGGCTAGATAAAACATTGCATAAAGCAGGAAACATTTTAAAGTCACCATGAAGATGGTCAATTTGGCAAATTGAAAAAAAGTTGACAATTCTTGCGTTTTATGGAATATTATCTGCGTACATCATTCTTTTTTCATGCCCCTTTTAAATATTTACTCTAAATAACTTTCCCTCCCTCTTGCAGAGACATCCCTATCTCTTCTCTGATGAAGTGTTTACTGACACGAGGGCAGGACAACCTGTCAATCACATGAGATCACAGCAATAGCAAAACCACAACTATCCAATCAATTCCCAATGGGAAAAATCCAGTCCCACCCTGCTTTTTTTCTTGTTTGAGGAACCATTACACTTTGATATACATCACAATAGGGTAGAAAAGACTATCGCTTCATCAGTTTCATGCTAACTTAATTTTTATTTATAATGATAAGCTTTACCTTCTTGTTAAAGACAATGAATGTGTTATTTGCTAAAATGGGATTTTCATAAATGTTTGAGCTTTTATTTATACTAATGTGATAATAGATTTTTACTTGTGGTGATTGCATTTAGGCTTCAAAATGTATTGCATTCAGGCTTCAAAACGAATATGCTTGCACTCTGTCACTGACGAGATATATTTAAAATAATGTTTGGCACTTTTTACTGGTAACATAAGACATTTGCCATTATCCGTAGGACCCACAAATAATCCCCCCATTGCATTTTTATCCATTATATTCAACATTATATATAGTTTAATGTAGTACTGACACTAAAACTCTGTAAACTTTTTCTCTCACAGTTATTTTCATTTTGAGTGAACTATACACAATATGTATTGTCACCATCCACGATGCATTAGTTGCATTTTTGTATTGCGATATATTGTATACACCTCACCATTTGTTGAGGGACTGAACCTATTTTCTGCAATAAGCCAAAAGCCAGTGGAAAAAAGCCTATTTTTTCTTTTTTCTTTCTTTTTTTCTTTCGAGGGAACCAGGGTGATGCTAACTTTTAGGTTGGCCTACAAACATCACAGTTCTCTATTAAAGATATTGTTAAATTGCATTCAGTATACAACATCAAACTTATTTTTTCTGGTATAGTAGCAGTAATTGGGTTTCATAAGCTTGATATAGTGGGAACAGTTTTAAAACACTGTATGAAAAACAAGTTAACCTCACCATCTCATCCAGAGAATAGCATAGAAGCCCATGCTTCGTAAAGCACAAAATATCTCCTCTGCCATTTCTATAACAGAAACGCGCAAGAAAGATCAATGCTACACTTACAACATAACAATGTATAAATATAAAGGCATGGAAATAATCTCTAGTACTGCCAGTGCCATCACCTGTTTCCTGTAGCCAGAACTGCTGAAGTCAGTGTCCTCTGGGGCCAAGAGGAGCCACCCCACATGAACAGGCTTAGTCTGGGACAGAGAGACTCTATTATTTATTTGAATAATATAAAAAAATTAAATAAAAAAAAGATCATAGTTTCATTTCTCCAGCATTTTTTTTTAAGTAAAGAAAGTATAGCCTACTCACCTGATTCAGATCTGCTTCCCTGAGTTTGTGTGTATCCACGGTTTTAAAGCAGTTTTGACATTTACTTTTATTAAAGATATTGGCCTGAAAGCGATGACACCGATTCTCGCGTGAGGAAAACATCGCGTTTTGCAAGTGACAACGAAATGTACTTTTTATAAAAGTAAAATAACTAACGAGGTTATTAAACTAAAGTGACGAGGGCTTTAAAACAAGTAAGGGGTTCACGTTGTCTTCATTTATTAATGGTGTCGGTGTCGCGAGCAAAAGGCCTTTCAGTCACTTTGACTGATAATTTGTGGATTAATACCTGAGGGATAGCTACACCAATGTAAACGCAAAACTTAGGGTGCAGAGTTCAACTCTTAGAAACGTTTTGATCCACAGAACTTACATTAGAAGCTCAAACAAACCAGACACCGACATGCAGCAACAAAGTCGCTTGTAGTGTGTGAACGCAGCTTTTTCTTTAGATTCAGAAGCGGGGATTTCGATTCATCACAATGATTCGAATCTTTTGACTTAGTTCACCAGAAAGATTCATTTACAATGATTCACGGACCTATGGAAGCCCCATACTGAACATTTCTGCATATTGTAAAACTGTAATTCTACATTGTGTGTATGAGAAACACATAAAGTATGTCAAAATAATATGTAGGTATAGGCCTACTTATTCATAGATGCCACCTACGTCACTACAAATAGAACGCCGCCATATTTGCGACCGACTCGCCGGTACGGCCGCGAAAAACTGCCTATTTGAATGAGAGAGAGAGAACAGAGATACCTGGAGAAAATTTCAATTTTAGGCTCCGATCCTTGGGCAGTTTTCTTTAGTACATCATTATCTGCCCCAGGCTTGCCTCAATTGGCCTTTCATGACATAGAAATACATAAGTCATAGAGCGCACGCGTTCATGAGAGTCGAGGCGATGTCATGAATGAATCTTCTGTAGCAGTTCGGCTGGCATGAATGAATCTTTCTAATCCGAACAGCAGCACTGAGAGAGACACCTGCATGCATCAGCACAGTCAGAGACATCAATCAAATATCATAAAAGACTACCATATCTGTCTGAAAGTTCAGTTACAGAGAAGGTTTAATAATCACAAATAACGACATGAAAAGAGTCTTCCGAGTCGAATCTTTTTGAATGATTTGGCTGCTCTTCAGTGATTATAATATAACGACTTAAATTGCAGTTTGTTCGTCACATAAAGCTATCATATTAATAAATAACGATATTAATATAACGGATGAGTCGTATTAGATCACTTTTATGATACTTTTGTTATGTTTTTTGTCTTTTAATATTATTATTTTTTGCGTGACAGCCCCCAGTCGGCTAAAGTTACTCATTCACTTTCATTACATCGACAAGAAGAGTCTCCATTAGGCTAACGTTACATATTCAAAAATGTCCCTTTGTCTTCCACGGAAAGTAAACTAAGGATTTGCACATGAAGGTGAGTAGTTAAATTACGGCAGAATTATCATTTTTGGAAGAACTAAGTTCGTCCTTTAATATGCATTTCAAGGCTGAGATCGTCTGCAGAGCTAACATTACTTACACAAAATAACATCTAAAGCACATGTGACGAAGACAAAATCTTTATGAACTTCAGAAAATATTTATTAGATTTAGGTAGACAGACAGTTCAAAATAACCCCAAATAACTTACCATGATAAAGTGCATTTAAACAGATCCAACATGAAGAAATGAAGAAAAACATTTTCTGTCGATGTCTGTCTGTATGTTGGCCACTGAGAGTAGGCTAATAGAAATATAGTTAACCACAAACCAGCAACATGAGACTTCAAATCTTTTAAATAAATGATTTTCTCTTCTCTCTTCTTTTAGTATAGCCTAGATTAAAATACCAGTTCAGGGTTCCTCTTTTGGCTGTATTTCAGCCAACTGCACAACACATTGAAGGCATTAATGCATTAATGAGACGGTGACCGTCGGTCGCAAAGATGGCGGCGCAAAGCTACAGTGACGTCACGTGAACCGAATGAATAGCCTACTTATTTTTTTATCTTGGACTTCCTATGGGAGTTAAAGTCAGATTTAGGGGAACATTTTAAATGGTTTAAACTTTAAATTTTCACAATGTAGAACACTGCTATGTGTTCAAATGACGTCACTACATTTTAGCAAGTGACATCTGTGAAAAGCTTTTTCAAATGAAATTAATTGTACATGTTTCAATTCATTAAACTAGCGATGGAAAGGTCAAGTTCGGTACATTGCATTCTGGAATACATACCCAGTGCAGTGTGTTCTGGTTGTATACTGCTCATTGTTGTCAAAAATGATTTTTAAAAAAATAAGAAAAAAGAAGAAGAAGAATACTGTCTTTTTTCATTCATTTTATTTATCATTAAAATACAATATTTAAAGGAATATAATGGGGTTGAATTTATATATGTTGAGTTATATGGTTATGTTGAAATTATATATATGTATATATATATATATATATATATATATATATATATATATATATATATATATATATGTGTGTGTGTGTATATATATATATATATATACATATATATATATACACATATATATATATATATATATATACATATATATATATACACACATATATATAACACACATATATATATATATATATATATATAATCAAGAATAAGGCATTGGTATTAGTGTTTGTCTGTATGTGTGAGTGAAAGTGATATCCATTAAAATTCTCCACCCTCTGCTTTCAGATCAACTTTCATCTTCTGTTTCTTCATTATGGCCTCCAACTCAGTGGCCTTCCGCACATCCTGCAAACGAGTGATACAGATATGAAGATAATCATCTTTCAATCCTTAACAATTCTCTCTTTTTTGGTTTGTTCTGTTTATTTCACTTTAAATCATTCACATTCATTTGTACTAAAGACTATTCAACTTTTATACTGTAAGTGAAAATGCTATTCACTAAATTTTGCTTTTGGTTTGAATTACCTAGTTAAATATTTAATTTAAATTAAATATTTATTTGCTTTGTTTAAAGTCAGCATGAAATGAAAGTTGTGATAGTCTATCTCCCCTATTGTGATATGTATCCAAGTGAAACAGCTTCTCGAACAAGAAGAAATCTACTGTACACCCCTGGACAAAGAATTGGGCCAAGCCAAAAATGGCACAATATTTAGTAGTCTTTCAATGATCCTAAAAATTTAAATCACAAATCTCTGGTCAGGAAATGACTGTAGATAAAGTAACACAGCATGAAATAGCCTTCCGCTTTGTTTTCTTTAAACTTGCTGACAGCTTTTTATGGGAAGAAGAGTCAGTGTTGTTCCACTTAATGTTAATGGCTTCAAACAGTTCATAGTGGAAAAAATGTCTCCCAGTTCGTTCGAGCATTGTCTTTTTGAAAAATACCATCTGATCATTCCTCTTTTAGATAACAACTTTTCATTTGTGGGAAGCAAGTCTTATTCTCCTGTGCTCTGAAGCATTAAATTACTTTTCACAGTGAAGTAGCTCACCAATACCAGCAGCTAAAAAGGCTCCCCACACAATGACACAGACTCTTCCTCCATACTTCACTGAGGTCGAGATGCAGTTTTCATTATATTTCTCAGCAGATTTTTGAAGACACCGCTCTGGAGCATCACCGTGCAACTGGTGTTTCATTGTGATTCATCACTCCCCACACAACTTCCCATATTCTGCCAAAAACTTCATTCTGTCTCTGATGTTTTTCTGAGACAGCAATGGATTTGTATGTAGTGCATATGCTTAAATTTGGCTAATTTCCTGACCATTCATTTGTGGTTAAGTCAATTAAAAGCTTAGTGTTCGGCCCTTTTGGCTTGGCCCATTTTATTTTGCCCAGGGACTTGATTTTGTCCATCTGGAAATAATTGGATGGCTGTAAATAGCTATTTCTGTGATCTCATGTAGGTGACAAGTTGTCTTGCTCTTGCACCAGTGAACAACACATCTTCAGAAAAGAGAAGTTGTTGCAAGAGGGAGGGGAAGTGTTTTTTTTTTAAACTGCCAAAGAGAAACATTATAAGGTATGAGAGGTATTCTGTGAGAATGCTTCTGGGAGTGAGCGATGTACCTCCAGCAGTGCTTTCTGCACCATGATCTGGCTGTAGACTCTGATGCCCTCGTCTGGACAAACGTGACGCAGCTCCTCCTTATTCAGAGAGAAGAGCTGAGCTCCCGTTAGGACACTCAGACTCCGTACGGTGCTGAGACAGAGATAGAGATCACAACATGAGCACATTTTTTAAGGTCTTAGTGTTAGCTCCAGATCATCATGTCCAGATGTGTGTGTTTTACTCACTAATCTTTGAAGCCTTTGGCCTTGAGCCACTCCTGAACCTCAGCTGTGGGAGAGTGATAGTCCAGCGGTGCCGTTGTGTCATTCGCTTTATTAATTACCACTGGCCGTACTGATGCTGCTCTACCATTGGCCAGTCGCTGCAAGAGCTCATCATTCATCAACATAGCTGTTAACACATAAATATTACAGTGAGAATTAAAATAAAATATACATTTGTGATATTTGGAGATTTATGATAATTCTCTGATGAAGATAACGTAAGGGACAATGTAAAGCCAGTCGGTAAAGAAATCGAAGAAAGTGCCATCAGGAGAAATCTTGTTTCATTCAGAGTGTAGTTATTGTTAACTAAAACTAAAGCTATTAAAAATAAATTAATTTTAAAATATAAGGAAGCGTATTGCATTCACTTGAGGAAACTATTGAGGAAACTACTCTGTTTTTCGAATTAACGAGTTATTTATCTCAGAATTACAAGATAATTTTTCATTAAAAAAAGTTTTTGCTCAGTTTTTCTAAATTTCTGTGTTTTTGAGATGAGTCATTAATTCAGAAAAACAGAGCAAAAAAATGTTTCCATGAAAAATGATCTTGTAATTCTGAGATAATTAACTCTTTAAATCAGAAAAACAGAGCAAAATCTTTTTTTCCATGAAAATGTATCTTGTAATTCAGAGATAATGAACTCGTTAATTCAGAAAAACGGAGCAAAATCTTTTTTTTTCAGTGAAAAATTATCTCGTAATTCTGAGATAATTAACTCATTAATTCAGAAAAAAAGAATAGATTTTATAATCTATTCTTAAAAGAATAGTGAATGCAATATGCTTCCGTAGAAATAAAACAAACCATACATTAGTTGAAACTTAAACTTGATTTTATAAAGCTACCTAACTGAAATAAATAAGTTTATTTTGAAATAAAAATATAATAAAAAATAGAAATAATATAAAAAACGAATAAAATTAAATATAAAATGAGCTAAAACTAAAATGTAATGATATTATTAATACAAATAATATTCAAGTAAAAGATAATTTAACTAATTAACAACTAATAGTATATAATACTAAAATAAAACTGGTATTATTCTAAAGGGGGTTTATTTTGTGATCATATATTACTCTACTTAGCTTGTTAAACAACTACCACAAAAATAATTATAATATATTAATATAATCTACACTGATTAGAATTGAATTATTACTATTATGTGAGGAAAAAAGTAACCCAGAATGCTACATAAAACAAGAACACTGCTGCCAAAGAGAATGACCAAGCATACAGTTTAGCGGCCACAAACATTTGATTGAAGAATGTAACGACTGACTTGTCAGAATCAATTATTCCTGAGAGTTGTGTACTATTTTATCAACAAAATGAATTCTGAATGGCACAAAGCAGGTTTGTTCATTTTCTTGTGCAATGCTGAGAAATAATGACCTCTATAACCTCAAAGTATTTCACTTTTTAACCATACTTTGAGAAAAAGGCATTTGTGAGACTGAAGTGACAGGTTAGGAGTGACAGATTTACAAGTACTGCTGTAAGAGACATTACCTGTCTCTCCTTCACCACCAATTGGTGGCATACTTTGAGGGCGTGGATCAGAGCGGACTGCTTTTTCGCCTGAGGAATTGGGTGCAGCATAAAAAGACATTGCTCTCGGTGGAGAGATAGGAGCTTTCTATAAAAGTATGATAGGAATTAGTTTGTGACTGAGCTGAGGGTGTTATGTGTTGCTGATTGCATGTATGCGTGCATGATTCCTTTACCATGGACTGGTTGCGCATCACTATGTTGGAAGTGTCAACTTCTGCGTGATTGATCGGCTCAAGGATATTGTGTGGAACAAAGCCAATCTGACCGTAATCATTCTTACATTTCCACCATCGCTTTGATGACTCTAGCACCTGAGACAGAGAAGATAAGAGAGATAAAGTGATTGAAAATGAGGGGAAATGGAGTAAACTGGGAGCATGCTGCATGTGTCAGTGGTGATTTTCAAGAGGAAGCACAGATTACTGCAGATCTAGTGTGCTAAGAACTAATTATCTATTATTTATTATCTAATGATAATAAAAATATTTTTGGTCAGCAATATAGCCAACATATTATTGGAAATAATTGATATTTTACATAATAGCCTAATATACATAATTGTATATAATAAAATACATATAGAATAAAAATATAAGGTGGATAAAAACCCACCATCATGTTGTTTGAAACTCTTCTTTTTATATATGATATACTTTAATTGTTATATTTTAAATAATATATAATAATAATTTTATGTTATAAAATATATGTAAAAAATATTTTTATTATTTTAATTATAATTAATTATAATTCAAATATAATTATATTTTAATTATATATAATTAAAATATAATTATATAATATAATATAATTGTATATTAATAATATAATATACAATTTTATATAAAATATTATATTAATAATATAATTATTTAATATAATATAATTATATCTAATTATATTTTAATTATATATAATTATTATTATTATAATAATTATATAATTTATAATTATACATTTTTTTTAATAATTTAGTAAAAAAGTTGGGGTAAGACTTTGGGTAAAAACTTTGGGACCCCAAACTTTTGAATGGTAGTGCAATACAGTGTCAGGGGTTCTCAACTCCAGTCCTCGCGACCCACTGCTCTGCATATTGTGCATGTCTCCCTTATTTAACACACCTGATTCAGATCCTCAGCTCGTTAGGATAGAGTCTATCCTAACGAGCTGAGGATCTGAATCAGGTGTGTTAAATAAGGGAGACATGCACAATGTGCAGAGCAGTGGTCGTAGGACTGGAGTTGAGAACCCCTGGTGTATATAGTGAATATAAATTGTCAAAAAAATATCAATTGAAATGGAAGTTGTAGGAAGCATTGCTGTTGTTATGCAAGGTACCTCCAGAGTATCTCCCTGCAAGACTGAGAGTTCACTACTGTTTCGTGCCACAAAGTCATAACTGCAGCGATACATCCTTTCTTCATTAGGCAGAGAGTCTTCCATCCTAGACCATAATCACACACACACACAATAAAGTGCCATCACAAAGACACCACACACACACACACACACACACACAGCTGACTGGTCCATACTAACCCATCATGTTCCTGGTGTACATGTAGACGTGCCTGATTAAGTACCTGTAGAAAGAGAAAGGAAGATGATGAATGCGGTTTATACAATATAATACAACACAATGTTTATTTCTTTAGCACAATTTAAAAACAACCAAAGTTGACCAAAGTGCTGTACAAGAAAGAGAGAAGAAAAATGTATGACTTTGACCTTTTTTTTTAAACAATAAAACCCAAACTGTAAAATAGGTGGAACGCATAAAAGTAAAATCATAAAACTGCAAGTCAAAGAAAATAAATGAGTCTTAAAGGTAGTCTTAAGAGCAGATCAAGTTTGGGCTATTCTGATATACAGTTCAGGTTTTATTGTGGTTGTGTTTATCAGGGAGAGTAAGGTCTCATACCTGCTGAGACTGTATAAGAGCTTCATGTTTGTGCTGGGACTCTATGGGGTCCTCAATTGGTTGTCCATGCGCGTCTATGACCATAGGCTGCCAACCATCCAGAAAGACAGGTTTGTATGGAGACACAGTCTCACTGAGTTGAGAGCTGGCAAACACACATTGGAGATGGTCAGCAATCTTAAAAGTACATTGCAAAACATTTCATGTCCTTATGGGCTGAATGAGCCCTTCTCTGATCACTGCAATTGCCTCTATAATCCTGTACAGTAAAATAAATAAGAGGGATTCGGGACTGAATTTGAGACTGGGCGTGTTGTCATGAGCGTTCACGCTCACCTGGCTATGTCAGGTTTGTGTATTCACCGCCATTCTCCGTATCAGCGAAGACAACTCGAGACGACAAAATTTGAGTCAACTTTCGACAAAAGTAGAAGATGGATTCAAAGAGACCGGCTTGTTGTTCATTCCAAACCCCAACGCAAACTCCAAAGAAAAGACAAAGACAAAGACAAGAAGAAAAGAAAACTTTTGTCTAGTGCCACCAAAAGGGCCAAATTGGAGTCAGACAGGCGTCGGAATAAGACAAGAGAAAACATCGGGAAGGCTTTCAACAAATGGAGAGATCCTGGTCTGCTCTAGGGCTCAAACGGTGAACGTGATTTCACCAAGTACCACATGTTCCTGGATCAACATCTTTGCTTAGAACCAGGGTGAAGTACTTAAACATCAGTGTTATTCACCTTACCCTCTGATTTTAGGGAAAAGTTATGGGTAGGGTTAGGTTTAGGGGTAGAGATTGGGTAAGGACTACGTTTTGGGACAGGAATGTTGATCCAGGATTAACAAAACCATGTCTTACTTGGCAAAATCACGGTGACCGGGCTGAAACGGGATCCTGACACAAAGTAATAACTTGTATAATATTGTTCATGAACGTGTTTCCATAACAATAAAATCATAAGTGGACAGTAAGCACATAAAACAGTTCAACATGGAGAAAGATAAAAACAAATACCGAAGTTTTCTACTACCCCCGTTTTCCCCTCACACATAAATGTGCAATTTACTCAAATGCCTTTCCTTTCACATATTTAAAATGACTTGCAGATTCTGAAGACATTATGACTGTAACAAAAGATTTGTGCGCCTGATGCTTCTTTGGTTATGAACAGTTTCGCTTGTCGCCAGAGGGGGCATAGTTCTGCAAAAACTCAGAGACTTGCGCATTGCATCTTTAACTAAGGGAAAAATTTACCCTTTTATGAAGCTCAAACATACAATCCCCATTCGCTGAATGTAATATCATATTCAATGCAGCAACTAGCACTTATTTTTTGTTCTTTTATGTTCCACAGAAGAAAGTTATATAGGTGGATCAACATGAGGGTGAGTAAATAATGAAATAATTAACATTTTTGGGTGAACTATTTAAGCGGGGTTCAAACTCAAAGCAGATATTCTAGTAGTATAATTTCCATTCAAGTTTAAATTCAACAATTTTGTTACTGACAATGGCAGAGTCCAGTTTGGCCCGAGTGACATCCACAGTTGTTTCTCTTGCTCATTTAGATTCTGCTGTAGTAGAGAGATCGCTCCACTGGTCAGAGCAGGACTGGAGACCGCTGCTGCCATAGGAGCACCTGTGGTCTTCACCATCTGGTGAACATATAACAACAAACCATTTACTAATACCATATAATATGGCGATTACAAATCCTTTCCTTATTTTGTGGAAAAGCTTCATCTGTTAGCTGTAGTTTTTGAACTAAGCATGTGAATTTTAGTGTTTAGGTGTGTCTCTATATGTGTGATTCTATTACCAAGTGCAAAGGGATGAAGACGTGGTGCAAGAGTTCTTCTGAGTTTGGCTCTGAGATTTTCGTCTTAGGCGGTCCTACAACAAACACACAGATATACGCATTAGGCAAGCAGTTTTATGAAGTTCTTAAAGCTGTGATTTCTGCACAACTAGCCAAACCACCCCACATCGCACACACACACACACACACACAAAAAATGCAGGATTTCAAACGATGTATCAATACATTATCTTACCAATAAACAGAAAGAATATTTAATCTTCTGAAAAATATCCACAAACTCCTGTTCTGATGGCGGTGTCGCTGTTTGTGCGAGAAGGACATCTAAAAACATAGATGTTTAATATTTATGATTTATGATGTTTCTGAAGGTCTTGATAAGGCTTGTGAATTATGGATGTCATCTCTCTCACCATCCTGCTTTTTATTCTTCTTGCTGTTCTTTTTGCGACTCTTTTTCATGCTCCGTTGCTCCAGATCATTCTTAGCCACTGCTGTCATCTGCAGACGGACCATGAAATGCTCCACATCAGCAAAACAGTGATTTACCAACTCCTAACACAGGGAGATATAAAAAAGGAGTAAGCTGTAAGGTTTTAAGCGATAAATACACTTACACAAATGCAGTGGCTTTCCATGTTGCTTTTAAGCCTTTTCATTTACTTACTCTTCCTTCTAAAACTAAAATCCAAGTAACATCATATTTTTTAGGGGGCAACTTGTCACAATTTTTATTGAGGAAAGTTGTCATGTGTTTTACCAATGCATTCTCATCTTCAGGGCGTCATATAGTGACGCTTTTGACAATGCATAGACTATACATCCAACGCACATGGCACCCTTTAGCGTCAATATAACACGCTTCGGTTATGGGTAGGTTTAGGTCTGGGGTAGGGTTAGGGTTAGACCGCTAGAAGGCGCCTTCTCGCCCATATATATCTGCGTCTCATACGCTAAAGGGTGGATGTATATGCATTGTCAAAAGCGTCAGAATATGACGGCTTCGCCTTGGCATGAAAACGGGCTGGTTTTACAGATTGTGATTTCATTAACCATAATTTTGCTGTTCAAAATAGTATCACATTTTTGTATGATAACTTTTACATATTTTCCTGAATTGTCTAAAAAAAATTTTGCTAAAAAAATTATAAAAAAATAGACCTATAATAGGATGTTTAAAGGCAGCGTCCATAGTGACAGCTTACTCAATCTACCAAAAACAATGCGGTTTGTTACAACTTGCATTCAATGAACTGTACTTTTTTCTGGGCAAAAATTGTGAAAATAATTGCACATTACTTGAGTTTCTACAGAAACTCTTTTTAAATAAATGACTGAATGAATGAATAAATAAATAAATAATCCTTCGAAATAATTAGTAAAAAGTGTGACAACTATGGACTCTGCAAAACAAAACTAAAATACTAATGAATATGGGGTCTGTATTCTATCAAACAGGCAATGTTTTATGTAACAGTTCGAACTTACAACTTCTCTCTGTGCGTGGATCAGATGTATATCCGTTTTCACTCCTCCATTTACTAAGATGAGCAATGAAATATATATAAAATGTACATATATTGTCAAAAGTATATATTGCTGTATAGTTTTAATCAAACATAAATACAGAAATGCATAAACATACACAAATGCATATATACCTGTGGGACCGGGGTTAGAAGCTGCGTCGTTTGGAGGTACTTTGATCGACTTTGACAATCTCCTGGGAATAACTTGAGGAGCAGCCATCTTAGAGATTGAAAGAATGAGAAATGTATGTATAAAAAAGCAAGAAAAAGATAAACAAAGTTTATATAGAAAGTATTTAAAGTATCCTTTGCCAGTCACCTGCTCACACCAATCTAATTATATTATATCTCAGTTCTTTGGTCACCACTTTATGTGAGACAAAACTTTCAACCTTTTGGTTAAGCAACATAAGGCTAGCACAGCCCATATCAAGGAGGATTTTAGGCAATGGCTATTGGGAAGAAAAAACAATACTGTAGACAGAACTGAATTGAGCTGGCAAAAAGTGGAGAAGTGCCAAGAAACCTGAGAGAATCTCATTATATGGTTTAATAAAATAATCCCCAATACATGGACTACCACAACTCCCTATAATTAAGACATGTCTGTTCAGAATTTTTTTCTTTCTTTTTTTGCCAAACAATCAGAATGAATGCCTTTTTGTAAATCTGGTCTTGGCAAGATTGCTTGATTTCACTTAATCATTGTTTAAGAATCTGGGATAAAGAGGGTTGACATTCCACACATAATCAACACATTAGTCCACATTAGCTTCTCATTCAGTCACATCTGTGGCCTCTGACAAACAGAAAGCCATAAAAGATTGTCAGATCTTTGTGATCAATGAGCTTCTTGGTCGTGGGCTGTAACAGAGTCACTGGACATTTCTTTTTAGGATAAAATATCATGTTTAGTCCAGTAAGTAATGTAATAAGTAAAAAAAAAAAAATTCAAGGAAACTGTTTAACATTTTACAGCTGGATTCGAATGTCTGAGGCCACTCGTAAAAATGTTTTTTTTTTTTTTCGTTTCCTTCAGTATCCCTGCAGGACAATCAGTTTGAAAAATGTATGGATGATTGGGAAGAAATCAAATTAAATGAAATAGCCACTAGACCACATAACAATTTGAGTCTTCAACAGTTAAATGATCCTGTTTTCCAGCATGATTTGAAATGATCTACTGAGCATCTTGTGCTTCAGGGGAAGCAAGGACATCTTACCGTCTGTACAAAAGGGTTCACATGACCAATGTTACAAATGTACTTATATGTATTCATGACCTAGAAATAGTGCAAGAATAATTTTAATGTTATAATTCTTTGTTTAAAACATCTCAAAATCATACACCTTCCTTTTTATTTCAAAGTTTAGATTATATTTCAAATTTAAACCTCCACTGTGTTAATGAAAACACCTGAAAACTTCAACCAAAACTTTTTTTCAACTTTTAAACAAAATCACTGCATTGACTGAGCGCTCATCTACTGTTTAGGAGGTGTGGCAGCATCTATGTTCAGGATTTCTAACACAGCTGCTATTATTAGCAGAGATCTATTCAACGATTTGTTTGCATTCACACTCTCATGTCATTGTTTCGCCAAATAATAGGAACCAGACACAAAATACGACAAGATAGGAGATTACAGCGCATTGAACATTGCTGTAGTTAGGTTAAATTAGGTTAAATCCTTGAGGGAAAGCATTGATTTATTACCAATGTGGATCACAATTAGCCTCTCCATGTGACAATAAAAGCAATAGATCGGTTGCCTAATTTCTAATATTAATGTACATTCTCAATTTCTTTAAATGTTTGGATTAAAATAGTCTTACCGTGTGTCAGATGTGTACACCTCCTTCTGTCACATATTCTGTTTACACCTAATGGAGAAATGCAAGAACAAGAAAAACGAGTTGATCTGTTAAACTTGAAGAAAACCTGGACTTCCTCTCTCTCTCTTTCGCTCTTTCTCTCGCCTGAGTTTCAGGATATGAAGAGCACAGAAACCTAGTGGAAGTGTGTTAATACAGTACATTCCAGTGACTGCATTCCTCTGAGAGGCAGTAAACACAATAGATCTTAAGATAGATTTTTTATGAGAGTAAATAAGAAATGTTGATGGGCCCAAAATAGATTATAAAATAGGAAATATTAAAAGTAACACATGTATTCACACATAAAGAAGACAAGTGAAAAATATGAGTTAATACTCACATTGCCACAAAGGTGAAGAACTGCGTTGTTGCTGCTTCAGTTCAGAGTGTTCAGGCTTGTTTGTCTAGATATGTCATTCTCCTCTCACCCTCCCTATCTCTTTATTTTGTTAGTTCACTGTTCCTCTGTCACTTCCAGGTGTCAAGAAATGAAAGCTTTTGTGTAAAGTTCTGCCAGGAAGACTTTCTAACCCAGAGGTATACAGTTCAGATGCCAAGGGGGCCACATTTAAACCACATAAAATGTGAAATAGTCTTTGTCCAATTTAAAGTAATACTGGAAGATGAAACAATAAATACAAATAATGACATTTAAAGGGGTGGTTGTTTGCGATTTGACTTTTTTTATTTTAAATAGTGTGTAATGTTGCTGTTGGTGCATGAACAGTATCTGCAAAGTTGCAGCGCTGAAAGTTCAATGTGATGTCTTTTAAAAATCAGGAAGTTTAATGCTTACAAAAACGACTCGAATGGGACTACAATGGGTTTAGACGTCACAAACCCATACATTTACATCAACCCCTCCCTCCGGAATATGCAAAAAAGGACATGGCCATGGCCATATTTCTGTGGCTCGTCAAGTGTGTTATGTTCACCAGCTGTCAGGTCTTCTGTGTTCGGGCTTCCCGTGGACGCTGTAGTTCGTCAACAATGCATACAATTTATGTTTGATTATGTTCCTGAAAATGGCGATCGTAATTTAGCTCTCTGTGCTGCGCATTTTACGGAAGACAGCTTCCAGAATCTCCACGAATTCAACACCGGATTTAACAAGAAACTGTTACTAAAACATGAAGCAGATCCAACTTTAAAACCAGAGGCAGCAGTTGTTGGGCCACAACCTGTAAGTAAGCTAAGACTTAATCATTTTAAATGTATTTGCATGTATAATTTCCAACGCTGTTAGCCAGTTAGTTTGATGTTAGTTTGTTAGAGCCATGTGTGGTGAGGTTCTGCTGGCCTCTCTTCATAGCCGCTTTCTGGGTCTGATTCTGGCTCATACAGCAGTGTTGACACCATTATTTACATTTGACTAGAACAACACATGCAACCGCCTGTAATGGGCGTGAGTTTTCCGGACAATGTGCACTACAGTTTAGCCAATCACAACACACCGGCCCAAATTAACCAATCTGAGCCCATTGCCTGTTTCTGGGGGAGTGGTTTCATAGACTCAGGATGTAAACCGGTCGTTCAAATGACATAAGAGAAAGCGGCTTACAATAAAGGTGACATTTATGAAAAATAAGACTTTTTTAAAAAGAAAAACCACGAATATAATTTCAGAAAAGAAAATAATAATTTCAGAAAAGACCTGTTCGAGCCTTAATTGTCGAACTTGTTCCAGGTGCGACTCCGATTCAAACTGACACGATTGCACAGATGTGGAGAGAGAGATGTTTCCTCAGAGACTCCCCCTGACATAATTCTTCTGGAATCTCCCCTAATGATTTTTAAGCATGTGAAATTATGCAGTAGGCCTATTGCAGATAAGCCTACATTCAGCACAGCAGTACCAAGATTACAAACCATAGTTACTGATGAAAGAAAGATGCTATACAAAATAAAAACTGCATCAGGCAAATCAGGCTATTTCTGGTGCTTTTTTTCCCCATGTGCACAAGTCATTTAGTCATTGCAACAGTTTTTTTTCCCCACAATGTTTGATTTTACGCAATTTATCTGTTTTGCAGTTCCTGCCTCTGTTATTTTCGCTTGCAAATTGCTGTTCACTGGCTGGCAATGCTTTTGGTCGCATTTGTGCGGAAAAACCGTGCCAAAAGTGTAAACGAGAAAAACGAAAGTCAGAAGAATACCCTATTTACTGTAGCCTATTTTGCATTAGCATGTAGCTGCAGCTTCAAAATACACGAATTAAACTTACGAAAAACAGTTAAATGCTGCAAATATTGTTTTCTTACACTTGAAAGGCAATTTACACTTTTACAAATCTTCTCTTGCACATCCAAAGTTAATTTACGCTTGCAATCTTGAATCATTTCACAAATCTTACCCTGCTGCAAATGCTATTTTTTATGGCATCATATTACCTTCATAAATATTGTAATAGGCTATATTACTTTTCAAATTAACTTTTCCCAACACGGGTAGAAAGACTAAATTAAATTAAATGAATGAAATGAAAATGAATGAAAAAAGTGACTAATGAAAGATGAAAAAAGTGACAAAAAAACACAGAACAATATGCATTTGTTGATTTTTCTTTTTTTCATCTGTCCATTATCAGTGTCATCTTAGCAAGTGGCGCACTAATGCTGTGTTCAAAAAAGGACATTTTCTGCTTTTCCCACCTGAATAGGAACCCTAATGGATCCCATTAAAGTCCTGCAGAAGTGATCCTAAGTCCTGCAGAAGTTGTCCTAAGACACTTGCGATAGGAATCCCTCCTATTGGCTCCAACAAAGTTTCTTATATAAATATTTCTTCTTATTTTCTGACAAATGGATTTCTTCAGGACCAAATAACAATGACTTAAGCAATAATGATCAAACTGAAAGGACATTAGATCATCAGGCGATGGCGCCCTCGTGTGTTAAGAGAGTGCAATGGCCGGTCTTGGCAGAAATTAGTTATGTTATGTAACTGTCTAGAACCATTTGTCACTGCTCTTCTACTATTGTAGCATATGCTCTATATTTACTTACCCACAACCTTTCCTGTAGGCCAGTGACTGAGCTCTCAACGCACGTGAAGGGCAGTGCGCTTTCGCAAAATATAAACAGGAGGCGGGGCACGTGGTGGAGCCTAGCAGCAGTCATGCATTACTATGCATAACTCTACGTGATATAATAGTTTAGGAGGCTTTGTACACATCAATGGTTATTTTATAAACCATATATTATAGGGACGAGTGCAGAGACCCCAAAAGGCGAGGTCCGCGTGTTCTGTAATGTGACAAAGAGCTGTCAAGAAGGGGGAGGGGTCTCGTTTACGCGTAGGTAATACAGCTCTCCAATGGTCTCCAATGACAGCGCGCATAACTGCAGGGTCTGGCGTTACATTTGCCTTTTTACCAAAGTTGTAAACTCGGAGCCCTCCAACGTGGCGATCTCCTAAAAAACCCGAAGAGTGGGAAAAATATTGCAGTGGGTTGACTGTATTACTATTAGAACCGATAACGCAGAGGCTGTCAGTTTAAGATCAGCGGTTTAAACAAAAAACTACAACTGGGCAACTCCCCCTGAAAAGGGCTGCCAAGGTAAGACTCGGAAGAATTTGTTGCAAGCTGCAAGTTTTCTTCTCTCTTGAGCTGCAACCGAAAAGTTTCAGGAGTTACTTTTACATAATGCATGTGCTTTAGTGGTTCTTTTTTGTTTATATCCGTAAACAACAACAACAACAAACTAGCAAATTGTGTCCTGTGTTGCAGTTTAAAGTTGTTGCCTACTTGCCTTGGCATAAAAGTTTTAACTTGGTCAATGTATTTTGTCCTAATACGTTCAATTCGCCATATGTGTGTTTATCTGATCAACTGTCTTTATTTTAATAAGGTTGTACTGTTTATTTACAGTTAGATCAATTAATGTAAAGGCATGTGGGCTGTGAACTATATTCATGGTTGATTGGTATGGCTGCCAAATTTACACTAAGTTGGTGATGTTGGATACATTGTTTGCCAAAAATATATAGGCTACCCTGGGTAGTATTAGTTTACAATTAAAGCTTGTTACATTGTCAAAAACAATCAAGTGCCAAAACGTATTAAACTTAGTAATTAATATATATATATATATATATATATATATATATATATATATATATATATATATATTACTAAGTATATATACAGTATATATATTACTAAGTTTATCACTAAGTATATATATATATATATATATATATATATATATATATATATACACTTAGTAATAAACTTAGTAATATATATATATATATATATATATATATATATATTACTAAGTTTAATACGTTTTGGCACTTGATTGTTTTTGACAATATAACAAGCTTTAATTGTAAACTAATACTGCCCAGGGTAGTATATACATACATACATATATACATATACATATATATATATATTTATATATATATATATGTGTGTGTATATAATATGTATATATGCATGTATGCATGTATGTATGTATGTATGTATATATATATATATATATATATATATATATATATGTGTGTGTGTGTGTGTGTGTGTGTGTGTGTATATATATATATGTGTGTGTGTATATAATATATATATATATATACACATATAAAGTGCTCAGCATAATCAGGCATAATGCTGAGCCCAGGATTTTAATGGCCAAGACCAGCAAATATTTTTAAACTAGGAATATACAGGTAAATAACCAATAATATTCTAAACATTTTATAATAAAAAAAGGTTAATTAAAATAAAAAATACTGCACATAGGCCTACAATTTAAAAAGTGAAATTAAAATAAATATCAGACAGCAAGATGGCTTAGACCAGGGGTTCTCAACTCCAGTCCTGGGGACCCACTGCTCTGCACATTGTGTAACACACCTGATTCAGATCCTCAGCTCGTTAGGAAAGTGTCCGAAAGTGGCTTCTATTATGCTGGTGAGCTCACTATATAGTGCTCTGCTCTCTACCCCCAACATAGGGGTTAGGGAGTAGTGCTTTGAGTGGAGATTTCAGACACAGCATATATGTCTATCCTAACGAGCTTAGGATCTGAATCAGGTGTGTTAAATAAGGGAGACATACACAATATGCAGAGCAGTGGGTAACGAGGACTGGAGTTGAGAACCCCTGGCTTAGACTATATGCTCATCTATAAAATGTTAAGTTAGTTACACCTCTGTGATTTGCCGCTGTGTGCCTCATATTGACAATAAACTATGACTTGCGCTTTCCGCGTCCTGTGTGAAACTGCCTTTATGTTGAGAAAGTAGGACTAATACTGCCCAATTTATGAGCAGCCCACCAGGAATACCCCGTTTGCCACTCCGGGCCTGCGAGAGCGATATTTCAATGAAATAATGGCTTTGCTTTTGACACTAGATTCTGTCTTCATGTAGCCTATAGTTATGTGTTCTCATGCTTCGTGTGGCATAAGTGAAATCAAGAGACTGGTATGAGAAATAGCACAGCCAATCAAATAACAAGTTGAGTGGGAAGGTCACTGGCACTCATAGGAGAGGCATTTGTAGAATAACAGACGCAAAGAAAATCTGTTCACTTTCCCAGTAGTTTTTTTGTCTTTGTGTAATTTGACAGTATTATTGCCATTATAAACAACTTCCTAGAGATGAGAGAGATAATAAACATGTTTATTTTTCACTTGTCACAAGATCGTCTTAGAGGCATCGGATACCTTGAAAACTTTCCATCTCACAATGCCCGCCTGTCAGTCAACTAAGAATTACTAGCCACTCCAGCTCTGACGCAGTAAAACACCTCTTTCTCCTTCTCTCACATGCGCTCTCTCTTTTTGTTAGAGAGGGTTCGGTACTTTTCCACTCTTACAGTGGAGAGCACATAGACCCCTGAGCTGGTCTCTACCTCAGACGGTGGGCAAATACTGCTGGACCCGAATGTTTCAAGTCTGCATTTACTCAAATGGCCTCTTTAGCTGTGAAACTATATGCAGATGCATGACTTTATTTCATGCCACAGTTCAGGGGTTTTCAACTTTTTAATGCCTCTTAATACTTGCAAATAGGATTATCCCCTTTCATGAAATAAAGGCAGCTATACACTACCGGTCAAAAGTTTAGGGTCAGTAAGATTTTTTATGTTTTTAAAAGAAGTCTCTTCTGCTCACCAAGGCTGCATTTTTTTGATAAAAAATACACAAAAAACAGTAATATTGTGAAATATTATGACAATTTAAAATGCCAATTTTATATATTAAAATATAATTCATTCCTCTGAAAAAAATCTGAATTTTCAGCATCATTACTCCAGTCTTCAGTGTCACATGATCCTTCACAAATCACTCTAATATGATGATTTTATGCTCCAAAAACATGTATGATTATTATCCATTTTGAAAACAGTTTTTTCAATTTTTATTTCAGGATTCTTTGATGAATAGAAAGTTCAAAAGAACAGCTTTTATCTGAAATGGAAAGCTTTTGTTACATTAAACACTACCCTTTAAAAAGTTTGGGGTCAGTAAGAATTTGTATTTTATTTTTGGGGGAAATAAATAAGAAATCAATCAATAATTCTATTCATCAAGGATGAGTTACATTGATCAAAAGTTACAGTAAATACATTTATAATGTTAGAAAATATTCTAATTAAATAAATTCTGTTCTTTGAACTTTCTATTCATCAAAGAATCCTGAAATAAAAATGTAAAAAACTGTTTTCAACATGGATAATAATCATACATGTTTTTGGAGCATAAAATCATCATATTAGAGTGATTTGTGAAGGATCATGTGACACTGAAGACTTGGAGTAATGATGCTGAAAATTCAGCTTTTTTAAATTACATTTTAATATCTATTAACATAAAAAAGTCATTTTAAAACACAATAGTGTTTTTTGTGTATTTTTTATCAAAAAACTGCAGCCTTGGTGAGCAGAAGAGACTTCTTTTAAAAACATAAAAATCTTACCGACCCTAAACTTTTTAGTGTATATTAGACTGGTAGTGTAGACTGGTAGTGTATATTTTCATGTATACAGACAGGCCCATTTATACTTTTTGTGTAAAGCCTAATTTCCAGCAATTAACTGGCCTTATCTTGTACAGGCCTAGTTGTGTGTTTCACAATCACAAGGAAGATCCTGTTTGTTGAAAAAAATGTACGTGACATTTTATTTGGTCAAAATTAGTTTTGAACTAAATGGGACTCTGGTGTTTGTGGTTGCCCTCTGTTTGCTGTTAAATATTTGTCTTAACCAAAAAAAACTTGTTTTATACCAATAAAAGACTAAGTTATTTAAAAAGTTTTTAAAAATGCAAAGAAAAATAAGTAAAATAGATTTAGATATTTATTTTTTACCTACAGTAACATCTCGATGTTGAATAAAACAAGTATGTGGACTTATACATGGTAATAATGTAAGACAACTCGCACATTCTCTTCACTCTGGTTTTCTGCTATGTTGTACATTCTACACCATGATCTTCTGTTTACCTTGAAGTGAGAAGAAAACTGATAGCTGGAAGGATGAAGGGAGATGGCAAGGTGGACTTGACTTATTGACTTTACTAGCTCCAGCTTTTACAAAGAACACAATGAAACTATTCACTTCTCTCCTGGGAAGAGGGAGAAAGTTCGAGGGAAATGAGAGAAGTAAATATAGGGAAGAGAAGAGCTAGATAAAGGGTTAGCGGATCCCCTGGTTTTCTGCGAAATGGATGTACTTGTCCAAGAAAGTGTCTTCACACACTCCATGTTATGATAACTCTGAAACATGTTGAACTTTTCTATTGTACGGTATGTCACTGTTTTAGATCTTATGTTGACATAATAATTGCTGTGAACCTGTAAAGAAAAGTTATAAAAATGTATCGATTCACCATTTACCCATGATGGTTAAAACAAGGCTAAGTAACACTTTAACACTTTTCCTTGTTACTTATGCTACAAGTACTTACCATAGTAATAACAGTAAAAGATGCATAATTACATGCAATTAACCCTCAACCAAAACCTATTCGTACCTTAACCCTATAGAAAGTACATGTAGTTGCTTAATATTACTCAGTACTAAAATATATAATTAAATTGTAACAATGACACCTTAAAATAAAGTGTAACCCAAGGCTCTATACTGGAAGCTGACGTTATTATTGCTTAAACTTTTCAAATTGTTTGTTAAATCTGAAATACAATATAAATATCAGATTTAAACTAAAAAAAATAATTATTTAATATTTTAACACTTTCAAAAATAAAATAATGAGAAATGTTGCCTTGAAAATTAACTGAAATAAAATATGTTTGTGTCAAAATGACTGGAATAATAAAAAATAAAAAACCTAGTAAAAATGACAATGACACATGTCAAAATTTCTAAAACTTAAGCTAAAATTAAACTAAAAACTGGACAAATACTGTGCCCTATTATTTTATTTTATTTTCTTTATTTTTCCAGGAAGGTCCCATTGAGATTAAAAGTAATCTCTTCCTCCAGGGAGTCCTGGCCTTTCTAGATGGAGAAGCCACCGTTGACCAATGAGAGTGTGTTGGCCGAGAGCCTATCAGACATGGCTTTGGTGTCGGCAGAGGATGAAGTCGGGTCTGCAGGTGCTGCTGGGCAGGAGGACGACAGGCCAGCGTGGGACAGTAAACTGCAGTATGTGCTCGCCCAGGTGGGCTTTAGCGTTGGCCTGGGAAATGTCTGGAGGTTTCCATACCTCTGCCACCAAAATGGAGGAGGTGGGTACTTTTATTATTAACTTACAGTTTTAAAAAAACGTTTTAAATGTAGACTCTTGCTTTCCACTCAATACCGAACATTTGAGTTGCAATTATCGACAATTCAACTATACAGCCCAGTGACTTGTGCGCTTCAGTTATAGACCACCAAAATATAATAAGAAATTCAGGACTCTTCTGTCTAGTCCCTACTGTGGATAAATTACTTATCCTGGGTGATTTTAATATCCATGTCTGTTGCCCTTACCATCATTTGGTGAAGGAATTTGTTCAACTCATTGACTCATTTGATCTCCTTCAACATATTAATGACATAACACTGACATTGAACTTGTTCTATTTTCTGGCCTTTCAGTTTGTAACATTGATATTAAAGGGGTGGTATAATTCCCCTCTGTTGTCTCTGATGTCCCCAGAGTGTGTATATGAAGTTTTAGCTCAAAATACCCCAACAATGTTAAAATTGTCATTTTTTGTAAAATTTTGTGTGTGTCTCTTTAAATGCAAATGAGCTGCTGCTACCAGCACAGAAGGCGGAGCATCAAGAGCTTGCATGTGTTAGCAGCTCAGATTACTTCACACAGATTACTTCATGTGACAGTGACAACATGTGGGAGAAGTGACAACATGTGGAATGCATCAAGACGTTTCTGAAAAGTTGATGAATGTAAAAAACCTAGTCCTAGGATTTGCCATCCGCTCTTTCCCGCTTTGAATGCTTTTAAAACGGATTTAAAGAAGCACTTTTGATATCTTGACATTAGACTCTGACCCAGGAGAGAACGAAATATTAATGTTATTGTAGTGTTACAAATTTATTAAATGTTTAATTGGGTTTCTAATACAAAAGTATTTAAACTGTACACAGTTTTTTCCATTTTGAGGCTTAGATGATGAGCAAACCTGCTTGCTGACATTACCTTTTGTCACTTTTCAAAGTACATCTGGGCCTTTGTCTGTTTGATAATGTAAGGTTTGAGTGATCTAATCAAGCTGATTGGATCACCATCTACACATTTGTCACATTAGTAGAGTTTCCTACACTTTAGAAGAAAAAGTTCACAACATTATGTTGTTGTGTTTGTATTCTCTTTGTTTAGTGTCCTTGATTGCTTTGTATAGCACTTTAAGTTGCACTTGAGGCAGTAGAAATGTGCTTTATAAAAAACTAAACATATGTGTGTGTTTGTGAAACTGAATGATTGGTTATGTAATCACTCACTCTCTTTCTTCAGGTGCCTTTATGTTACTGTACGTGATGCTGTTGCTCATTATCGGGGTTCCTCTGTTCTTTATGGAGCTGGCCGCTGGCCAGAGCATCCGTCAGGGCAGCATCGGGGTCTGGAAACACATCTCACCTCGTCTCGCAGGCATTGGCTACTCCAGCTGCATGGTAAAACACACATTTACACTCTCTCCGTATGAGAATTACAAGTATTATTCTATTGCATTATGGGGTTATGTTCATATACATATACAGTACCGGTCAAAAGTTTTTAAACATTACTATTTTTTTGTGTTTTTGAAAGAAGTCTCTTATGCTCATCAAGCCTGCATTTATTTGCTAAAACTGTAATATTGTGAAATATTATTGCAATTTAAAATAAGGGTTTTCTATTTTAATATACTTTCAAATGTAATTTATTTCTTTGATCCAAAGCTGTATTTTCAGCATTATTAATCCAGTCTTCAGTGTCACATGACCCTTCAGAAATCAGTCGCTAATGTTGGAAACAGTTACTGTATGCTGCTTAATATTTTTGCTGGGAACCTGTGATTCTTTCTGTAGGTTTCATTGATAAATAAAAACTTAAAAAGAACAGCATTTATTCAAAATAGAAATCTGTTCTAAAAATATAAATCTTTACTATCACAATCACTTTTATCAATGTAACACATTTTTGCTGAATAAAGCTAAAAAACGGTAGTGTATAGTGTATATTGCTCATTTGAACGGTAGTGTATATTGTTTCAAAAGATTTTTTTATTTTAAATAAATGTTGTTTTTTTAAAGCTTTTTATTAATCAAAGAATTTTGAAAAAAAGTATTACAGGTTATAAAAAATATTAATGTTTTTGACCGGGGTGGGTTAGTGAAGAAGCTCTTCAAGGTAATTTAACTGAAGTTTATATAGTAAAAAATTTAAATTGATGACAGTTTAGAATATTTGTTTTACAATGAATCATTGTTTAGCATAATTCATTTTACATAACTTAGTTACATAATTTAATTAAATTTTACATAAGAACAATATGAAGTAGAATTATCAGGTGTAATCCTGGTTCACATTGTTATTTTTATTGTCCGTTTGTTTTTTCTTCTGGTGCATACTAGACATTAAAGATGGACAAAAATAGTGTTGACATTTTTCAGAGATATTTTTGGTTAGTTTATATTTAAAATGAGCTGAAAGGTGTCATGTTTCGTCTGGTGGTTACATGGCATAGGATTTATGAGCTTCAGCTTCTGTGATGCCACAGATCAGTTTCAACAAGAGGAAATGTGTCTTGCACAAGCAAAAAAGCCACAAATATTTTACAGCAGACAATAAATACAAAATTAAGGATAATTTTTGACTTCATATCTCGAGAAAAATATGCAAAACCGAGGTTACATTAGAGTACATTATATTCTGAGACTGCCTTAAAGAACGCAGTCAGCTTTAACTCACTGTTGTGAGAAGTGTTTGAAAAATGGCTACAATCCATACATGCATGTTGACATATATTCTGTGTTTGTGTGTAAGGAGGAGTCGAATTTGTAAGAATTTTGAAATCTGTGAGAATTTGTATATGTGTGCTTGTATGTTAACATCTTCAGCTCGTAAGTAAGATCAGATGGCAGAAGTTCTATAATGTTGGCATCTTACACAATATGAGAGGATTTATTTATTTATTTTTTGCTTTACACAGTAATGGAACAATCAAAGATTTTCTTGACAGTGTGTATTTTTAGACTTTCTCTCTTTTTGTTTTTTATCATACACCTATACATCCAAAATATGTAATTTTACTCTTTTTCTCTCTCAGGTGTGTTTCTTTGTGGCCCTGTACTATAATGTGATCATTGCCTGGTCTCTGTTCTATATGGGGAATTCATTCCAGTATCCATTGCCATGGGAACAGTGTCCTGTGGATATGATCTCAAACCGGACAGGTATGTTGTTTACATACATAAAACCCTTGGAATCAATTTGTTAAAGAAATTAATACTTTTATTCACCAAGAATCCTGGAAAAGTTGAGGTTTTCACAAAAATACGAAGCTATCATCAACATTTATAATAACTAGTGCAAAATGCACGTATTTAGCGATATCTTGCATTTCTAATCCAAACAACGTCAAACTCGGCACTGCACTTACTCTTGCCCGTAGCAAGACACTTGTCAAGTTTGAGATCCATCAGACTAATGGTTCAAGAGATATGCGATTAACAGACTAGACACACAGACAGACGTTCCTGTAATTAATAAGAAATGTTTCTTGAGCAGCATCACTGAAAATAAGTGTTATGATTGCTGAAAATTCAGCTTTAACCTTTTATAGTACTTAAAAATATATTCAAATAAAAAACAATTATTTTAAATTGTAATAATGTGTCATAGTATTAATGTTTTTAATTTGTTAAAATAAATGTATCCTTGGTAAAGGTTCTTTTAAAAACATAAAAAAAATCCTTACCAACCCCAAACTTTTGAACGGTAGTCTGAGTTAAAAAAATAAATAAAAATAAATAATATATATATATAGTATATATATATAGTATATATATATATATATATATATATATATATATATATATATATATATATATATATATATATATATATCTATATATATATATATATATAGACAGATGCACAAAGAAAATAATCCTTCATTTCAAATAGTTTTTACTAGTGTCAAATAACTAGTTCAGAATGAGCAGTCCACTAGTCAGTTACTCACTCACACTCCTTATTATTACACACGTTGTATATTTTGTGTCTTTGAGATTTACAGAATGTACATTTGTTTTTGATTTCATCTTCCTGTCTTAGTGAAGGAATGTGCCGCAAGCTCTCCTACCTCCTATTTCTGGTTCAGAAAGGCTCTGGATATCTCAGACTCCATAGATGAGTCAGGAGAGTTTAACCCAATCATGACCGGGTGCCTCCTTGCCGCCTGGACTATAGTGTGTCTCGCAATGATCAAGGGCATCAAGTCTTCTGCCAAGGTACAAAATACAAACACATTTGTTTTTCAGTCATGGTAGAGATGTTTCTGGTACATCTACATTTGTTTTTAAGCCAATGATATTTTCTATCTCCTGACACTCACAAAGCTTTTAGCATTTCAACATAGTCAAAAATAGATATTTTTGTCATTTATTAAGCCATTTTCCTCACAATGTAGTGTGTTTTTACAATTCTTGAAGGGACATAAAATTAAAAAATGAATCAACAGATGTTCTTAGTGAAATCAATAAATTAAAAATAAGCTCTTCCAATTTTATAATCTGTCTATTCCTTTTCCCCAGGTGATGTATTTCTCCTCCGTGTTCCCTTACGTTGTGCTGATCTGTTTTCTCATCAGAGGCCTCATGTTGGACGGGGCTTTAGAGGGCATCAGATATATGTTTTATCCTAAGGTGACTACAAGAGTTCACACGACTCCCATAAAGTGCAATTTAAAGGCATGTCAAAGCATGCTATTTTAAAATTTTGTAATCATTCTGTATTTCTCTGTTTGGATTAGCTGGAGATTTTAGGGGAAGTGCAGGTGTGGCGTCAGGCTGCCACACAGGTGTTTTTTGCTCTGGGTCTAGGTTACAGCTCTGTGATCGCTTATTCATCCTACAACCCTGTGCATAACAACTGCCACCGGAACGCCATCATGGTCTCTGGCATCAACTTCATGACCTCAGTTTTGGCCTCTCTGGTTGTTTTTGTGGTCCTTGGTTTCAGAGCAAAGAACATTTCTCTGGAATGTGTTAGCATCGTAAGTAAGAATCTTTTTTTTTTTTGCTTGAAATACAATTTTGATTAAAAAAAAACAGTAAAAATTTGAAATATTACAATTTAAAATAATTATCAATGTTGAAAAATTACGCACCATGAAAAAAGCAAAGGAAAACTTATTTCTTTGCATTTTTTATCCAATTATGATAACAATAACAACAATTAAAAAATGAACTAGACCCTACAGTACTTTAGATACAGTCCTCTACCAAACGGTTGAGACGTCTGTTCACAATAAAAGAACAACATTCAGAACAAGTCATATTAAGTGCAATTTCTTGACTAATAAAAAAATCTGATGGCTGCTATTGATGGCTCCATCATGGTCTTGAACTGTAAAATGATTTGACGTCCATTTATCAAGTCTAAAACATAAAGATTTTTTTTTAATTACAAACCATGTACTCTTACAATGCTTGTCATATAGTAATACACATAGTCAATTTTAAATTATGAAATTAATAGTAACACCAGAATTGGTATTAATTCTTCAAATTTATTCTTGATATTTACCATATACAGAACAGAAATGGTAAAAAGAATTATATTGATCAAACATTTTTCATCAAATATGTAATTGAAAGATATTAAATTAATAATTTTAACAAGACTAACCCTTTTGTTCATTGTAAATATCTAATTCAACATTAGGTAACTTTACCAACATTAGCTAATTTTACCAAGCTAGCTTCTCTACTATAATGACATCTCAACCGTTTGTTAGAGCATGTTTTGAAAAATTATTTGACCCTTATAAGACTTATTTTTGTTTAATTAAGTTACATTATTCTGTTTAACAACTATTCTGAAACAATAATATGTCAACAAAATAGTCTTACCTTTAAAAGTCCCGCCAATTTACGTCATCAAAGGAGAAGTAAATTTTCGCTGTGTCATGTGCTGTTGAAAGGGACACTGAAAAGGCATGCGCTACGCCCTAAAAGTATGTACTCTTTTTGTGAAGAAAAAGTATATACTTTTGAGTGTGCAGCAAAAAGAGTAGGCAAGCTTTGGGACATACTATCACGTCATCTATAACGGACGGCTCTGTCGCGTGCTGCGTGCATCCTGTCACCGTAAACTGCCCTGTCAATCATCTTGTCACAGTTAAAATCCTCCATTCTATCTAATTTGATTTCCTACCGTTTCAAAGCACGTTCATCTGCCAGTCGTGGGTCTTTCATGCAGATACTCTCCTCGTGTTTGCAATTTGAATATAATGATGCATTTAAAAAGTCATGGCTAAACGTGTCTTTACAAAAGTTCACAATGCTGCTGCATATGCAATATAATGTGGACAACATTGAATAAATTCATTTTCGTCCGGTTAGATACTGATAATTAATCACTCAAACCTGTTTATCTAAACCTCTCTACACAGCCGCGGGACCAGCGCGGACTCGCGCGCCCTCCGGTGTCTGTAGTCTACACTTTTTACTCGTGTTTGTAGTTCTAACCGAATCCTCGTCCACCGCGCAATGATTTGTGGGCAATATCAGCCGTTAGAGTGTGCACCGATCTACACTTCGGATTCTGACCGGAAATAGTAGACCATCCGGGTATATTTGAAACACTTGCTGCGTCCGAAATCTCCACTCAAAGCACTACTCCCTAACCCCTATGTTGGGGTTAGAGAGCAGAGCACTATATAGTGAGCTCACCAGCATAATAGAAGCCACTTTCGGACACTACTCGAATCGTCTCTCGCGCCGTTGATTACATCACCTGTCAGCTGGTGCCGAGCCGGCTCTGGGCTAAATAGATTTTTTTAAATAAATAAATTACATTATATTGAGCTTATTTCTCCAATATTTAAAAACTAAAAGTGATTTATGGCCGTTTTTATTATAATGCGCTACTCCACACATGATTATAACTTATTTTTACGATCAGCGCAATGCATGATGGTATGTAGGGCTTAGGTAAGTGACCATCGGTTGTACACTACTTTTCAAAATGCATTCTGGGATACATTGAGTGGACTATATAGGGTATCATAATCATCACTATACATTCGGACAGCACTACAAAATGGCGAGCTCACTATATAGTCCACTATATAGTGAGTAATGGGAGATTTCGGACGCAGCAACTGATTTCAACATACTACGGTTTGGGACGTACTGAATTCTATTTTCGAATACTATTTAGGACGGATAGTATGCGAATTGGACGCAGCATATGTGCTACTACACTTCGAATTCTGACCGGAAATAGATATATTTGCAAACATATATTTGAAAAGTGAAAAAAAAAAAACATTGTAACTGCAATATAAAAGTATTTATTTCTTCAAAAACAACAACAACAATCTGATTAACTTTTGAACGTTAGTATAATTACATAGCAGTGATTGTTATATATTGTGTATGCTTTTTAACAATACATCCTTCTATTTATCTTCATAGTTTTTGTCCCCTCAAACAAAACTACATTTAATAAATACAGCTAAATGTTACTATAAATGATTCTGTATCAAACTAACATTTTTATCATTTCTTTATATTTATATTTCAATGATTGTCAATTTGCAGTAATGTGGCCAGGATGGCAGAAATGGCAGCAACAGGTTCATCGCAGCATTGGTGGCCATGGTTCAACATTTCTGACCCCAAATCAGTGTCTATTCATGACTACAGAGAATGGTACAGCCACTATGGAAGCCTGCTAGGGTCAAATATCACAGACTGTGACCTGGAAAGAGAAATGAGCAAGGTAGAACATGTATATGTGTGCGCTTCAGTGCATATTCTGTACGTACCTCACTGTCAGTGAAATTATTTCTGGTTGTCCATCTATGCTGTTTCTCCTTCTCTCAGGGCGTGGAGGGCACAGGTTTGGCATTTATAGCATTTACAGAAGCAATGTCGTTGTTTCCTGCAAGTCCATTTTGGTCAACTTTATTCTTTCTCATGCTGCTGAATTTGGGCCTCTCCACCATGTTCGGCACCATGCAGGGGATTCTTACCCCACTCATAGACAACTTCAGAGTGCTGGGGCGCCACAAGACCATGCTGACGGGTACACTCAAATAGATGTGCTTATACTAAAGGATATTGTGCCCTACTGTAGCTGTCACGTAACTTGGCTGTATCATTGTATAACATGCAGTGTGTTGCTGTATCCTGGGCTTCCTCTTTGGCCTGCTCTTCACTCAAAGAAGTGGCAACTATTTTGTGACCATGTTTGACGATTATTCTGCAACTTTGCCATTGATTGTCGTCGTCATCTTTGAAAATTTCAGCGTGGCTTGGGTTTACGGTGCTGATCGGTGAGAATCATATATTTATATGCTGATTAAGTTGTGGGATCAGCTATGTGTAGTTTTTAATCCTCATTGTATTTGCTGTTCTGCAGTTTCTTGGATGATGTGGAGGTGATGCTACACTGGCGCCCTCCGGTGGTTTATCGATATTTGTGGAAGTACGTGTGTCTGCTCGGCATGGTGGGACTGCTGGCTGCCAGTCTTCTCTGCATGGTCTTCAAACGGCCCACTTACACAGCCTGGAACCACACCACGGTATTATACAAACTGAGTACAAAATACGTTTGGATGCTATGAACTAACTTGTGTGTAAAAACAGAAGGATAACTGTAGAAAACTTAAAGGGATAGTAGACACAAACATGCAAACAAAAAATAAAATAATAATAATGTTCTGTCATCATTTTTCTTATCTTTAAAAACCTGTATGACTATGACTAATTTTTTTTAAATGGCTGTCAAATGATTAATCGTGTTAACTCGCATCCAAAATAAAAGTTTTTGTTTACATAATATATTTGGGTGCACTGTGTATAATTATTTTATATATATAAACACACACACATGCTTGTATATATTTAAGAAATATTTTCATGTTTATACTGTATATAGATTTATGTATAATTTTTATTATATATAAATATCAATATTTATTATATAAATAATATTTTTTTCTTAAATATACATGCATGTGTGTATTTATATATATATATATATATATATATATATATATATATATATATATATATATATATATATATATATATATATATATATATATATAATATAATTATTCACGGTGCACCAAAATATATTATGTAAACACAAACTTTTATTTTGGATTTGACAGCCCTAATTTTTAAAAATGTATTGGTGTTTTTTTTTCATGGTTTTGAAAGTCTCACATGTTCAAAGCTGCATTTATTATAGAAATAGAAACAGCAATATTGTGAAATATTATTAAAATGTTTTTATTCAAATATATTCTAAAATGATTTTTCAGCAGACATTTCTCCAGTCTTCAGTGTCACATGATCCTTCAATCATTCTACTATGTTGATTTGCTAATTAGGAAACATTTATTCTTATTAATTTTGAAAACCGCCATGCTGCTTAATGTTTTAGTGGAAGTCTTGATAATTTTTCAGGATTCTTTGATGAATAGAAAGCTCAAAAGAACAGCATTTATTTCAGCATTTATTTTATAAATGTCTTTACTGACACTTTTGATGAATGTAATGTGCAATGTAAAAGATGTATTTCTCTCTGTCAGGGTTCTGAAGCTAGCCTCGAGTATCCTGGATGGGCTCTGATCATGTTGTCCATGCTGATCATTATAGCATCTCTCCCGGTGCCCATTGGCTACCTGCTCTCCTTCCTCAGAGGGGGGCGGGGCCTACCAGTGGAGGAGGGTGAAGTTGAGCCTCCAAGAGAGCGATACTCCAAATGCAATTCTGATGAGCCAGAGCCAAATAACCATCACTCCCGAGTGGACGAAGACAGGAATCGGCCCCGGTCCACCTTCCTTCCACTGGGTCCTGAACACTACAGGCTACTCTCGCAACATGAAGATAGAGAGGAAGAAGAAGACACTGAGGTGTAAGGGAAAAACTGGTGATAAATTGGTGTTTGGGTAAAAAGCGACAATACTATTTATTCATCAGTGTTGGAGTTCTTTAATGGAGTGGAGGGAGACCGACTCTCATTTATTCTCATTATGCTAATGAACATTCAATGAAAAATATTTGTCAACTGCAGCACTATTTTAAAGAGGGATACTTTTTGCGAGTGCACCAATCATCAAGTTGCTTTGTTCTTGAATCCCTACATGTACTTCGCCTAAGTAAAGTGGCCTGTACCAAAAGTGCCTGAATATAAGGAATATCCACACTTAATTATATTAATTAATTATACTTGATTATATGATTACAACTTCTCCAAAGCACAGCGATTATACTTATCATCTAGAATAAAACATTTGTTTTTACTAGTTTCTTTAAGTAAAATTGGGTAGCACTTTACAATGAGGTCCAATTTGTTAACATTAGTTCAGGGGTTCTCAACTCCAGTCCTTGCAGACCCACTGCTCTGCACATTGTGTATGTCTCCCTTATTTAACACACCTGATTCAGATCCTCAGCTCATTAGGATATACTCTAACGAGCTGAGGATCTGAATCAGGTGTGTTAAATAAGGGAGACATGCACAATATGCAGAGCAGTGGGTTGTGACTCGTGAGGACTGGAGTTGAGAACCCCTGCATTAGTTAATGCCTCGGTAACATTTACAATGAGCAATATATTTTTACAGCATTTATTATCCTTTGTTGATGTTAGTTAATAAATTGTTTAGCTTACGACTGTAACCGTGGTTCTCTGAGAAGGGGAATGAGGCACTGCGTCTTGAATTGACACAATGGGGACACCGTCAGCATAGCTGGTGAACACACACCAAATTTCAATGGCTGACCACGGTCCATTACATCATTAGTGGACAGCCTCTGAACATAAGAGGGTGTCGTAATACAAGTCATCAACTTTTTTGTCTGAAGAAAAGATGTAGGCAGGCCCAAGGCATGACAATGAGGCACAGTGTCTCATTCCCTTTTTTAGGGAACCATGGTTACAGTTGTAACCTGAGACACTCCCTTTCAAAATGGAACTTAAACGCCGTGTCTTGATTTTGGATGACTGTCTAGTGGTACCATTCCCAACCTAACCCACTATCTCCTGTCAGGGCCGGCTCGCAAGCTGCGAACTTGCCGCTCTTTTCTCCTCCCTCAGTTTGTTTACCTACTGTTTTAACAGCTGAGCGGATAGAGAAGAGCGCAAGTGTGTCCGGGATCTGAACCCGGGACCTCTCGCACCTTGGGGAATGATATGGTAGGGGTATGATTCTCTCTTTGGGGTGGGAGAGGTCCCGGGTTCAGATCCCGGATCGAGCCCCCATTTGTCACTGCCGGCTCGCAAGCCGCGACAAAGAAGGAAGTGACACGTTAAAATTAAATGCAAAAAGGAATAACATTTATTAAAGTTAAAGTAATAAAGTAAGAGAATAGACCAAAATGGGAACAAGACAATAACTAGGACAATAACAAAATGGCATGAGGGTTGAGTGCACGCCGTCACGACCGAAGTGAGCTGCTTTAGTTTGCCGGCATCAGCTCTCGCACCATCAAAGTCAACCAAACCCACGAATATAACCCAGACTGGGGTCGTAACACTCCCAATAATAGAAGATATCCATGCCTCTGTGCTTTTATAACAAGGGAACAGCCTTTACAAACTTCCTCCCTCCCTCGCAGACCATTTCAGCCCCAAAACCCCCACAGCCTATAGGGACTTTTCGCCAAGGGAGAATATTTTCCCAACTACGACCTTGGGTATTACCACGACTTCTGGGGGGAAATTTTTGTGGGACTGGCAGTCTAAGAGGGCTCAATGCAAAAAACTTGATCTAACAGATTGCTCGAGCCCGTGACTAAAGAATGCCAAAGAGCTTTACCTTAGCCAGCTCGGCCTGCGATCCCCATGACTTAAGCTGAAATACTCACGCGGGCTCCGCTGAACGACGTCATGGACGTGCTTCAGACACAGGTTATGCTGATGCCATCCCCATAGCGTCAATCAAGATGCAGTCTTGAAGTTCCACTTCAAAAGTGAACTGTTTATATTTATGCTATCTCACAGTGCATTAACTAATGTTAACAGATACAATATTTGATCTTAAAAATGTATTAGTAAATGTTGAGATTAACGTTAACTAAGATTAGTAAATGCTGTAGATGTATTGTTTATTGTTAGTTCATGTTAACTAACGTAGTTACCTAATGTTAACAAATGAATCCGCATTGTAAAGTGTTACTGAAAATAGATGGTGGAGGACTGTTAGACATTTTAAAAATACCAGTATTATCCCTATTACTAGAATACTAATATTTTTTTACTTTTTTTTCAAAGAAATGGTACATAGAGGTTTAATAATGTTTCTTTGAGTATGAAACTGTTAGCCATTAACCTTATTAATAGTGTTAGCTGGAAAGTGTTTTAATGTCAAAAGAAAATTGTATTGTTTATTGTTAATTACAATGCAGACAGAATTATTTGAGTTGAATTAACATAGATTTGGTGACATGTGTATATATGAAAACATATATCTAGATGAAAAAATGAAAACATATATCTAGATATTTGGAGCCAGACATTTGGAGTTTATGCTATGACTTGGCTATACTAATATATATATATATATATATATATATTTTTTATTTTTTTTTATTTTTTTTAGTATAGCCAAGTCATAGCATACACCCCAGATGTCTGGCTCCAAATATCTAGATATATGTTTTCATTGTTTTAGGCTTTTTCCCAGCTGGTAAACTGAGTGAAACACTAAAGTGAGACATTTGCTAAATTACTGCCACACATGCTGCGATTTAAAACATAACACTCAATACATGCAATTTTAGCCATGACTCTACAATGCCAAACTATGGCTGCACAGGGGTTTGCATTCATATGCAATAACATTGAATTGTATTGTGATATTAGAAGATGTAGATGTAGAACAGATAAAAATAAATGACTGTTACATGTAGGCTCAGGTTAAACCATAGTGTGAACATTAATATAGAAGGCAGCTTCATTTCATGTTCCTTGGACTTGTTTTTTGTTTCTTTGTTTTTTGTTTTTTGTGTTTTTTTTGTTTTTTTTTGGTGGGAAAGCTCAAAATACATTTGGTCTGTTTCAGGCTGACCAGAAAGATTTTAGTCTATATTTTAGACTGATCCACAAGAGAGGGTTTAGTCATTAGACTAAAGCTTTTTTTTAAACTGTTATGCTGTTAAAACTTTGATTTGTATATATACAGCAGGGGATGTGTTTGCATGTTCACTTCCTTTGTGAGTATTCTCTTTGTTTGATCACTTTTGTTGTGATATGACAGTATATACAGTACAGTTTGGATACTGTGTGTGTGTGTGTGTGTGTGTGTGAGAGAGAGCGAGCGAGAGAGAGAGAGAGAGAGAGAGAGAGAGAGAGAAGACCAATGCAATTTTGTGCCATGCTGAAGAATCACTGTATCTATATGCCAAATAAAACGTTTTTTTTTTTTGGTCATAGATTTGAAAGCGTATAATTATTATTTTTTCATTCATATGGATTTAATTTGACAGCATACAATGATAGAGTAGAAAATTGAAGATAAAGTATTACGTTCAATTCAAATACATTTCAACAGTTTTCACTGTAAACATTGATCAAAAGGAACAACAGATATCTGGTCAAACATAAACAATGTTAAGGGAAAAATGTAAACTTCGACAGCTCTAAAAGTTTCCTTGGAATTAATTGCCAACATGAAATATTTTAATATGTGGAATATATAAAAACTCACCTGTAAAAAGTGAAACCGGCTTAGGGAGCTATTTTTACCTGATATAATCCTTACTTTTATCCTAAGAATTACGTTTGTTAGTGTAACCTTACAGATCAAATTAAGGCTGATTCACTGTGTTATTATGTTGTAATTATGAAAATTAGATTTCGACTTGAAATGTCTCGTTGTAAACGCAAGGTGGCGATAGACATAAGCTCTCATGCTGAGAAACTAACACGACTTTCATTTACAGGTGACAAATTATGAAATGCAGCTGACTAGTTATACATGAGCAAGGTAGCTATAGCCTACTCTATGCTAATCTATGAAAATCGTTTATTAATTATGTATAAATATGTCAATAGCCACAGACTCTTAATAAATATGTGCTTTATGGTATCGTTGCTCTTAGGATTTCTTATAAAGGGTTTATGGTTTGATTTATTTTACTTATTTTATGTAACGTGTAGCTGTGTAAAATGAATTGTGTAGCCTAGGCTACTGGTCTATTCACAATCAATTTTATTAAAAAAAAGTTATTTAGCCTAATTTGAACGCTTATATCCTCAGGACCACGGATGAGAGAGAAAGAAAGAGCGGGGAGGGATGTTAGAGGGATAACCAGAGAAGAGAGAGAGAGAGAGAGAGAGAGAGAGAGAGTCAGGCAGGCACACGGGACAGGAGCACACCGGTCGGACTCGGAAGTCGCGAGGATGGAGATCCGTCCGGACCGCTTTAAGGCTCAGGCAGGAAAAACTTTGGGGAAAATGCACAGGTGAGGTACCCTCTTATTATCCCTACTTTTAAGAACTTTTCCTTTAATTGTTTTACATGTCTTACTAACATGAGCAAACAGCTGTATTTTATTAACTGACGATAACAGTGATGAATAAATACCGTAACAAATTGCTCTTGTTTAGTACATGTTAGTTAATACATTAACTAATATTAACTAATTAACCTTATTGTAAAGTGTTACCGAATAAATAGCCTATTGCTCAGAGGTGATTTTTGTAGAGGCTGAGGTGTTGAAAAACATTGGAATTAAAGTGCGTTGTCTGTCAGTGCATCTGACAGAATGTTTGTGAGGAAAAATTGCAAGTGGAAAGTTCATTGTAGCCAAGAAGTGATTGTGTTTCCCTTCTCTGTGCGTGTGTAGCCTATATCCTTCTTCAAGATGTCAGGTGCAAACCCTTGTCGTGACTGAATCTTAGTCAAATGTGTTCTTATGTAATCGGTTTGCACGTAATGCATCCACTCTGTTTGAGAAGATTGTCCAGATGGATCGGATTAGTTCGCGGCTAACCCGGTGCCACAGACGTCCGACGCGTGGCGCTGGTCGCTTTCTCCCTCACGTTAGTATCTGTGCGCGTGAGCGAGTTCATTCATTAGTCCACCTGAGCATCAGGTAGTCGCGCGCATCACTGCACAGCTCGCGCGTCCCGGGACACACAAGTTCTGATTCCACGCCCTAGTTGATAAAGCGGACCGCGCTCAGAGAACAGGAAGTCTTTGACCAAATTTGGTTGTCATACGCCATGAGTAGGCCTACTACTTAGTAGCCTACGAAGCATATTACTGAGATACAAAAGTTCTACACAAAAAAGAAGGGATAAGATGACTTTTCAGATGTGGGATAGGCGATATTTCATCTTCGCTTTCATTAAAACTTGTTTGTTGAGTGAAATTATTTAATTAGCATGTATAGTTTTCTAATATATTATGACATTCAATTAAAATATGTAACCTACATATCTATATGATATATAGCCTAAGACATATAATAATTTACCTTTCAGATAAATCTTTTACTGGATTCTACTTTGTCTGTCAGCGGTTATTCAATTATTCAACTAAATCGTCAAAATCCAATTTAAAATTGAACATATAGGCCTACTGTAAAATAAGATAAAATGTTGCCTTCCTAAATTTTTAAGTAGGCCTATGGTCAATTTGAATGTTTAAGTCATTTCAAATTAAATTAAATTAAATTAAATTAAATTAAATTAAATTAAATTAAATTAAATTAAATTAAATTAAATTAAATTAAATTAAATTAAATTACATGTATTACATTAAACAGTGTTAAACATAATATGCTAAATATGCGTTCTATATAGTTCTATAGAATAGTATTATTTATTTTTTTATAGCCTAGTATTATTTTAAACCTAATTAAGTCCAGGAATTATTTTGGTGGTAAACACATTTTGCTGGTGTCAGAGCATTTTAAATACCTTGCTAAATCTTGTTAATTCGATATCTGTCTTAGGCCTAAATCCATTCCAGACAGGATGAACTCTCCCAAAGGTCAATGTACATCCCTTTCAAACAAGTTTGTCTTCATGGAAAAATGTTTGGTAATCACTAACATCAGCGTTTACTTATAGCCTAGCCTACTGAAAAACTGGATTGGATCATTTTTTTAAAGGTTTCGTATTCTATCAAATAAAGAGCACATTTTAGCCTATTCTTTGCGATGTAAACACAGTAATTTACTTGTGAAATAAGTGTTTTATATTTCAGTTTAGTGTTAAAACACTAAACCTAGTTCTCATGAGATTTTAGGAAGCAACTAAATATTAAAATCCAGCTCTGAAATAACCCATCGGAAACACACACAAATACACAGCCACACAACAGATGTTGGCCCAGCAAATCCCTGAACGCCCCCTCACATCACTTCGCCGTCTCTCGCGCTCACCAGTCAGCTCTGTCCATCCTCAATGCGCGAGATCGCGGGATTAAACGAAAGGGCAGCTTCGCGAAGCTGCACGTGCGAGGTAGTTTCCCTCTGGAGGTGAATTTAATTGAACTTTTTGAATACAACATGCTTTTTTATCTTAAAATAGGCTAATCCATGCCTTTAAGTGTAGTGTCAAACTAAAGGCATGGTATCTGTGCAAAAGTTTGTGTTAGTAAACTGCTGATTTGGATTTCTGACTCTCTACTTTAGTTGTGAGACTCTGTGTCCCTGATAATATTTAGAGAGAGCATCAGCAGCTGATTAATCATTTAAAGCTCAGCAATCTACTTCTCCTACTGTTTCAGCCTCGCAGGCCAGCAAGCAATACACCTCACACCTGCAGTTTTCCCTCTGTCATCCCTATCCATCTCTGCAACAACTCTTCTCATTCTGCCATTCCTCACTAAGAATATGCTATTTCAGCCCTGTGGAATTTTTATTTTTCATAAAGTAAATTCGAATAAAACACACTCACTGTTTACTTGCCCATAAACAATGTTCAACCAGCAGATTTACTGTATATATTGGACATTTTTAATATTTTTCTTCAGATTTCTGGCTCATTCTGATTCCAAGAGAAACATTTAGGTAAAACTTAACAAAAATATGACGTGTTCATCTAATGCGCTCTTGTGCGTTTTGTTTCACTCGCAGATTTTTATTCTTGTTTGTCGTTTGTATTTTGTATGTTCACTAGGCTGCTTATCTGAAAGCATGTGAAGGTCAGGCTGCTAGGATGTATAATTTTATGTGTGTGTGTGTGTGTGTGTGTGTGTCAGGAGGGGGGAAGTATCTCCCAGGTGACACAGTCCCACTGAGACCCAATCTGTTCAATAGACGCAGGGGAGGGTCAGAGGAGTTTGGCATAAAAATCAGAGAACAACACTGATGGTAGGACAGAAACAAATGTGAAGAGTGGGAGGGGGGGATTTGCGGATCAGTTTTAATCTGTTACCTTTCATACAATATCATCAGAATTCTTCATAAATGAACCAAAGTTTAGAGAGGCAACAAGATTCAGAACACCTCTCCATGAAATGACAGTAAAATAGTGAGCCAAGATGTTAAAAGGATGAACAGGACATAGTGATGGTCAAGGGAGAGGAGCGTGCTGAGAGAACTGTAGGATTATGTAATTTTTTACTGTTGTGCCTTTATCCTCTTACAGCAAGATTAAATGGGAAAAGTGCATGTGTGTCAATGTATGTTGGATGTGTTTGTGTGCGTTTAGTGTCAGCGGAAATCCACACATCTCACCTCTGAACTGTGTCATGGAATGTAAACTTGCAACATGGTACGAGATGCAGAAGTACATGATTTTTTTGTGTGTCTGTGATTCATCATCACATTGTAAATAATGATATTGCTGTCCTGCAACAAAAGTACACTCTAAAAAATGCTAGGATTGTTTTAACCTAATTTTGGGTAAAATATGGACAAACCCAGCCATTGGGTTAAAAATGTAATTTGAAAATGGCTTGGTTTGTCCATATTTTACCCAAAATTAGGTTAAAACAACCCAGCATTTTTTGGAGTGTATGTATATGTTGACAGGTGTACATGCTGCAAAAAAAGTTAAATATGAAAGTTTTTACTATTTTTAGAATAATATTTATTTGAATAATTTTAAAATATTTAATTAAAAATATTTAACAAGGAAATGTTTAAATCAGTTCTTAGTGGCTTGTCTAAAATCGCTTACTCTCAGAGTTGGTACGTCTTTTGAATAAGCACTGAATAAGCACTATGTATGTGTGTAGTATGAATGTAATCTAGATATTTAAACATTCATAATGAATCTTGAATGTTGTCAAAACTCAAAACGTCTCTCCTATGGCCTCATGGGATAGTAAAGTGTCCGTCAGATGCGCACTTCAGAATCTCGTCGGAAGTTGTAAGTTGTAATACACACTTTTTCATTTACTAGTAGGAATTATGCATATATTTCAGAAATTTGTAGGCAAAAATTATCTACAACTTTTTGCCAAGATTCGGTATTCAGCTTTTTAAAAATATTTTTAATTAGAGTTTATCTTTATATTTTATACTTTCACTTTAATTTTAGCTATAGTAATTTTGTTAGTTTTTAGTTTTAGTTATTTTAGTACTTTAAGTTGAATGAGAAATGTTAACTTAATTGGCAATAGCTGAAATAAAATAAGTTTTATTTTGGTTAACGTTTATTTCAAGTAACAAAAATGCAATTTATGGTTTTAATTTTAGTTTTAATTAATTATAAAACCTCTGGATAGAATATTTTTAATGGTCAAAAAATAAAATTAAATTAAAAAACGGTTAAGCAACAGTACTGAAAGTGAATGTGTGATGTGTGCATACTCAGAGAATCAGAGCATGACCTTGATATAGTCATTTATGTGGAGAGGTCAAGTGTATAATTTGCATATGAGATCAATAAAAACTATTTAAACATTTGCTGAGATAGTGCAAAAGTGTATGTTTTAGAGGTTATGATAAAACTTGGTAGTTGGCACCCATGTAAGAAATGCTGACATAGCAGTAAATTCTTTTGGACAGTATTCTGTGTGCGTGTTTGTGTTTTATGAACTGTTTCGAAAAGTCCTTGTACACCCCCTTCTGCGGTACACCTGTCCCTTAGATGGCCCAAACATACACGCACACACAAACACACATACAGGTCAGCTGGTGTGTCATGAAGCCGTGGAACGAGATGCAGAAGTGCATGATCTGTAATGATCTGTGCAATGGTCACATGGTAAGATGCAGATAGAGAGAAAGAGCTAAAATACACCGTAAAATAAATATTAATTACAGCCGACAGTCATTCTCATTAGTAGGTAGCATATGTGCCGCTGTTGGCAGCAATCTGTTTTTAACTAGCTTTAACCTTAATTACAGATCTTCCTGAGTGAATGTGTGTGGACAAACACTCCCCCCTCTTTCTCTTTTCCCAACTCTCTTTCTTGTTCCACACATGCAGTCACTCTTTTTTTTCTTGCTCATATTTATCTCCGGAAGTCTATCATTTCTGTAATCCTAATCTGAGGGTGGGGCTACAGATTCTCAGTGGCTAAGAGATGGAAGGGGAAATTGAAAGGGAGGGACGTACCAGAGTCACGGGTGTTGAGAGGTTTTAGTTATAATTGAAACAAATAGCTATTTCCCATGAGACCCTTTTTAGTTTCACATTAAAACACATTATGGCTGCAGAATGAATCGGACTCCCTAACACGTAAACCGACATATGCAGTCATCTCATCTCTCACTCATTTCACGTCACATTCTGATTGTATGTTGTTTGAGGTTGAAGGGATTATAAGGGATCTGCTTTTGTAGGAACAGTGACAGAATGAGCGAAATAGAGAGAAAGACGTACAGAGGGAGAGGAGAGAGAGAGATTAATATTGTGATACATGTATGAGATTTGTGAGAGTCTCAGAAATAGTTCTTTGTGAAAAAACTCTATCACTCTAAAAAATGCTGGGTTGTTTTAACCCAATTTTGGTCAAATATGGACAAACCCAGTCATTGGGTTAAAAATGTAATTTAAAAATGTAACCCAATGGCTGGGTTTGTCCATATTTTACCCAAAATTGGGTTTAAACAAACCAGCGTGTTTCTAGAGTGTATATAAACTATACTTTATAGGTACATCTGTTCATTTGTTAACACAAATATCTAATCAACTATCACATGGCAGCAACTGCATTTAGGCACCATTGGTCAAGACGATCTGATGAAGCTTCAAACTTTGAGCGTTGCGTGGTTGTTTGAGTGCCAGATGAGCTGGCCTGGGTGTTTCAGGCCCAGTTTACATGATGGGAAAACGCATATATTTCTCTGCGTTTTCCGTTTGCCCTCTCATTTACACGAAAATGCAGTTTTTATCACTGAAAACGATTATTTGAAAAACTCCGGCCAAAGTGGAGATTTCTGAAAACACCGGTTTTGTGTTGCCGTGTGAACTGGGGCTACGTCCACATTAATCGGGATACATTTGAAAACGGGGTTTTCGATTTAAAGACGCTCTCCCGTCCACACTATCGGTTTTCACGCATTTTCCGATGTTTCAGTGTGGATGAGAAACTTCTAAATTCACTTTACTGCGCATGCGTGAAACTTCACAAAAGCTCACTGAGATGATACAGATGGGAAAATAAATAATAATGTTACTCGCACAATAACAGGATAATTTTATTTAGCAAAATATCTCACCATCACTGATGCATCCAGGTCGCATTCAGTCACCTTATGTTTGGTCTAAAATGCAACTGCTCTCCTGTTTTGCCGCAGGATAGCAAATGTGAGTACATTAGTCATCTTTGCAGTACTGTGCCATGAAGAACAGCACATTAAGGAACATAACATATTTTATCAATAGTGTAAAAATGAATAACACATAACAGGCACAATACCGATAAACATGAATATCTATTGGTGCTACATGGATCACATGACTAAACTTACGTCAGTCGTTTTGAAATACTACAAAATACTACTGTCCACACTACAACGCAAAACGGCGTTTTCAAATTTATCCACTTTGGAGAGCGTTTTCCAAACGATACGTTTTTGTTGACTTAAAACGGCATCTCAGTGTGGACGGAAAGCCAGAAGGAGGAGAAAACGTTTCAAACGAAAACAGATTAGTGTGGACATGGCCTGGGAGAAACGCGATTTTAGGTTCTCTCTTGTCGATTCCAGGATTCTGATTGGCTTGCATGGCTTTATAACCCTAAACTGCCGCCAATAGGTTTGGCATAGTTATGATGGCGCTTCGACTGCGATATTATGCGGGTGTGTAAACAATGTTATTTTTGAAAACGGAGAGGGGAAAATATTTGTTTTGCTAAATACCCGGCTTTATGTACAACGTGGCCTCAGAAACTGCTGATCTGATGGGATTTTCATGTGCAGCCATCAGCGTTCACAGAGAACAGTCTGAAAAAGAAAATATCCAGTCAGCGGCAAAACTGTGAGTGAGCCTTGTTGATGGCAGAAGTCAGAGGAGAATGGCCAGACTGGTTCCAGCTGATAGAAAGGCAACAGTAACTCAAATAACCACTCATTATAACCAGATATCTGCGTCTGTGAACACACAACACGAACAAACCTTGAAGTGAGGACTACAGCAGCAGAATACTCACTCTTGTGTCAGCTAGAGAATTGCAAACTGAGGCTAAAATTTGGCTCACCCAAAAAAATAGACGATAGAGGATTGGAAAAACATTGCCTGGTCTGATGAGTCTTGATTTCTGCTGCGATATTCAGATGGTATAGTGTCAGATTTTGGCATAAACAACATGACAGCATGGATCCATACCTGCCTTTTTCAGGCTGGTGCTGGTGTAATGTGTGACGGATATTTCTTGGCACACTTTGGACCCCTAATACCAATTGAGCATTGTTTCAACGCCTCTGTATTATTGCTGATCATGTTCCATCCCTTTGACACCCTCTTCTGATTGCTACTTGCAGGATAACATGTTAATGCATGTTCCAAAGTCCTCTCAAACTGGTTTCTTGAACATGCCAATGAGATCACTGTACTCAAATGTCCTCCAGCAGTCACCAGATCTCAGATCCAATGGAGCACCTTTGGTGATGTGTGTGGCCAGCGTTGTGTGCTGGAGACTCAGACTTCGGTACTCGAGACCATATTTTAATGGTCTTGGTCTTGTGTACATTTTAACTCGGAATTTACTCGATTACTCGAACATATTAGGACTCGGACTTATTCCGAGTCTGAAATCAGTGTTAGCACAGATGATGGTTATTTCTGTGGTTATTTTGCGGGATTTGTTTACTGTCTTAAAATGGTATTACAGTCGGATGTCAGTCTTGTTTTCATTCCCCCTCAAAATGTGTCCACTTTCCTCCTACTGTACAGTTCCTTCTCCATCCAAATTCGGGCACAGCACCTCTGCTCTTCCACTTCTTTACAATCCACCAAAAAATACCAAATTCTGATTTAGAAGAGCTGAATATGTATAGCACATGTGTAATTGATAATTTTTAAAATATGTACTCTTGAAGGGCCAAGACAAGAAATGACATCGATACATTAACAAGTCATGAATTCATGTTACTTTATAAGTAATTAATGATGAGTTAGTAATGATGTGCCCCCTCAAGTAAAGTCATGACATAATGATGCATTAACAAGCCATTAGTTGATGTTATTGTATGGTTAGATAATAATGAATTAATGATGATGTGCCTCCTCAAGTAAAGTCATGACACAATGATGTACTTACAAATCATGAACTAATATATTAATAAACATATACGATAAGAGTGCCATCCTTATTCCTTTACACCCATGGTAAAAAAAAATACAAAATGATGTATTGTTCTTTTAATTTTATTTATGCAATTAAACATAAATGGACTTAAAAATGTCCAAACATAGATGTAAAGACACACATAAGACATGATTACATGTAAAATAGGGAATAAGCTATAAGCTAATGCTAATTGAAGCATATTTAAACAAAAATTACATTAATTAACCATAACCACCTGAAACCTCCTAAATACAACATACATGCAAACATGTCTAATTCTGTTTATGAAAGAAGTCATCATTTATGAGATTAAAATGCCAGCATTACCATAAGAACACAACCACACAACCAACGTGTCGAATGAGCACAGAGTGTACCACTAATGAGTGTCCCACCAGAAACAAACCCTACATACTGTAGTTCCAGGAAGAAAGATTAGACAGAATAATCGACAAATTAATTAATTAATTCAATTATTTGTCACAATGCTTGCTGCAGATTATGATATTACAGTTTAAATTATGGCAGTATGAAATCATATGTTTAATTCAAATTTAGATGACTTTTTATTTATTCATACAGATAGAGACTGTTTAAGTTTACCCCTAAACGTTAATTAATGCATTAACTATCAAACATGTACTAACATGTTTAAGGCTGCTGTTATTCATGCATGAATCAGTATGACTCCTGTTGTAATTAAGGGTTGCTCTTCATTTGTTCATTATTAGTTCATATATTCACTAATCATGAGTTAATGTTGAAGTAACTATTAATTCAGGTATTAGTACATGATTATTCATGTACTATTATTGTAAAGTGTTACCAATTATAATAACATTACCTTTACACCACTATGTGGCCTTTTTACCATTACAGTGTACATGATTCCATGGTGGTTTATATGGTATATATTGTTTGGTTTATATGGTATTTATTGTATGGTATATTTGGTTTACTGTTTGAGTATGGTGCCAATTTTGTTACCACCAAATATTTTACATATTCTTTAAGATATCTTTAAGTCTGGTTTGAGACCCAACCTTAGGTTATCCAACCTCTACTGGTCTCGAGTCTCCACTCGGACTCAAGCTTTCTTTGGTCTTGGTCTGGACTTCGGACTCAGACCCTCTATAGTCTCGAGTCTCAAACTCGGACTGAAGTGAGCTGGTCTCAGACTACAACACTGTGTGGTGAGAATGGAGATTCGCATGTGAATCTTCAGCTTCATGTACTCCAGTCACATGATCCTTCACTGATTTGTGACCCAAGAAACATCTACTTATTATGCTGGAAACTCTGATACATTTTATAGTAAATAGTAATACTATTTTTTAAACATATAAAAATGTTTATACATTTATATATACAGTATACATAATACAATATATATACAATTTTTCTTGGCATGATTTGTGAGAATTACATATTTGCACATTAAATACAGCCACACTGAGTGTCTATGTGAAGGACAGATTATGTGAGCATCAGATAATCTTGCATTCATTTGATCTTATATATATTGATTATTCAAAGATTCAGAACATATGTCTGTAAAAGTGTTTGCTTGTGTGCTTGTATGCATGCGTGTTTTTACTGGCTGTAGACGTTGCAGACAGGTTGCATACGCAGATGGTCTCTGCTGGACACCCATGTACTGCTATCCAGTGAGACACTTCATTCGTTCCATGTCCTCTCTCCCTCTGTGTCTTCCCTCTGCATCCCACCTGGTTTTAGGTGTGTATGTGATGTAGTTTTGTGACCTATGAGGGTTTCCTAGTGCATATGACTACATATCCTAGCTTCATGCCTTTTAAAGTTGGCATGAAATGGAAGTTACAATAGTCTTTTCTTCCCTATTACCTATTATTGAAATAACTTCTCAAAGAAGAAAAATGCAGGGGAATTGGGAAATGATTGTATGGTTGTTTTTTGCTATTGGTGTAAGTCAGGGGTTCTCATCTCCAGTCCTCGCGACCCACTGCTCTGCACATTGTGCATGTCTCCCTTATTTAACACACCTGATTCAGATCCTCAGCTCATTCAGGATATACTCTATGTCTATCCTAACGAGCTGAGGATCTGAATCAGGTGTGTTAAATGAGGGAGACATGCACAATATGCAGAGCAGTGGGTCGTGAGGACTGGAGTTGAGAACCCCTGGTGTAAGTAACAGGTTGTCTCGCCCTCATGCCAGTAGCCTAAACGAAGAGATGTGATTTTGATTAAAGATTATGAGGGCACATGAATTAATAAATAAAAAAATTAATAAATGCAAACGGCAATATTTCATAAAAAACAAGAATCGTTGATTTGGATTTTATGGTGACTTTGAGTGTAATAAAACACAGTTCTGATCTGGCTTATAGAATATTTTAATATTCACAAGTCAAATGGTGTCTAAGGTGTCATCGAATGCAAAATTCACTTTTATGTGGTGTTTGCATAGAAATGTGTCTTTGCAGTGTGTGGACACAACCACCATACAATGAACAATCCATTCACTCCTTTTTTTAACCCTCAAAAAGCCTATACACTCTTAAAAATCAAGCAATTTGGTTTTCCTGAGCAATATGATGTTATATTGCTCATGCTCCGAGCCACGACCGCTGACGGACTGTCCCGTATTTGCGTAATTCTGCCATTTGTAAAGCCTGCCATGGCTTTACTTGTCTTGTGTCGACACACGCCCAACAGAAGAGAGGGTGGGATGAGATGTTGCTCATTACCATTTAAAGAGACATGCACTGAAATGGGTCGCTGTGAACAAAGATGTTTTTGAGAGATAAAAAGAGGGTTGTTTTACACAACCATTGAGGCAGTTTAAGCAAAATGGGCATCTGATGACCCCTTTAAACAGCTTCAGTAGAAGATTTTCCCTAATCTTTTCCTTCGGTATCTTTTGCTTGAGCTGTATGGGTACTGCTCAGAACCTGGTTTGACCCTTTAAGGAGACATGAACTATTATCATTGTGTCCTTGAGTAAGACACTTAACCTCAGATTAATCCAAGACTCCTCTTAATATGTAGCCTGAAAGTTGCTTTGGATAAAAGCATTTTTGACCTTTTGGCCCTCTAAGGCCCGGTTTCACAGGGCTTAGATTAAGTAGCTTTTATAAACTTGCCTTAAAAAAAACATTACTGGTGTACATCTTGAGACAAAGCAATGGTAATGGCATTTTAAGATATATGTCAGTGCAAGTTTCTTTCAGTTAAAACAGATCAGAAATTAATTTAAGTCTGAGACTAGCTGAAAGAGGTACTATTATGCCCTTTTACAAAGTCTTAATTTTGTTTTTGGGCTGTACTTAGAATATGTTTCAAAAAACACTTTTTTTTCACATATTTTACATACTCTCTCCCCAGTCTGTTTAAACACATCGTATGCGATGAAAGCTCTTCCTTCCAAATTATGAAATGTGCTGTGATTGGTTAGCTGGGCCAGTGTTTGTTATTGGAAATGCCTAGCATGTGTTCGGAAAATGTCACGTCCCTTCATATCCACGAGATCTACTCAGATGTAAAAATGAACAACTCAATTTCAAAACAATTCAAGCCCAATCCAGACCCTGACAATAATAAACAAGAATTGCACTGTAAAAAAATATTGATGGTTTAACTTAAAAAAGTAAGTAATCTAGGTTGCCATAAACTTTTAAGTTGGTTGAACTGGAAAAAGTGAGTTAATACAATGAAGGAGATTAGAAACTCGAAATAATAAGTTATCTCAACTAAATAAATTATTATAAAGTTGATTTGACAAAAGAAAATATGTTGTGATAACAAATCTTGAAAATATTTTTTACAGTGTGTGGTGAACTGATTTCAAGCATGAACTTTGCAAGCATGGATTTCACAGGATGTTTCAGAGTGGTATGGGTTTTTTTATAGGCTACATATGATGTTATCAACCATTTAATCATATTTTTGGAAAACTATGGTAATACTAACAGTAATCGATCACAAAATCATGGATAATTTTCCTAACAGGCAGTCAACAGGCTTACAAATGCTAAAGTAAACACTACATCAATACTGTATGTTAGTTAGCAGGCTAGCGGAAGCAAAGCTTTGCCCTTTGTTTACATCATAGCTAGCTATCATAAAGCTTATAATTGTAACTGTTAATAGAAAACACAACTACAAATATTAAGACAAGTTGGGATCCATAAACTACATATTGTCCTGATAAAATGGGAATGGCTACGTCTTTCAGGAGAAGCTTTTGTGCGTATAGACTGCATTGTACGCTCTTCTGGAAGCTGTTATCCGTAAAATGTGCGCTGCACAGACAAACGTTAAAGTTATAATGTTCAGGAACAGTGTTAAAAATGTATTTGATTTTGAACCTCTCTAAGTACATCAGCCTTAGCACAAACTTTTTTCCGGGGTGTAAAAAACATAACAACAACTCTTTCTCTTCTCTAAAGCAGCCTATCATGGCCTCACCCCCTTTGTCATGTGTTCCCAGGGGCGGGGTTAATGTAAATTTTAGGGTTTGTTGTGTCACCAACTCGGGACAAAGCTCGTTGTAGTCCCTACCAGCCGTTTGTTAGTCCTTAAAAAGCGTTTTCTGTCAAAGAAAATATCTTCCTTTTCATTGAACTTTGAACTTAAAAAAGTTAAAAAAGTTAGAAAAAGTTGAAAATGTTAGAAAGCTCTCGGATTTCATCAAAAGCATCTTAATTTGTGTTCTGAAGATAAACGAAGGGTTTACGGGTTTGAAACAACATGAGCGTGAGTATATTATGACAGAGTTTAAATTTTTGGGAGAACTAGACCTTTAAAGCCTTGTCTGTGAAACCAGGGCTATAAGTAGTAACACTAATCAGAGACAGCTAATTTGAATGTGTTTGCATTGTTACTTTTACTTTTTATATAACTTATGTTGGCCTATACTTTCTGTATCCACATCCAGACTCCTCGAGAAACGTCAGCAGAATGGCGAGACGATTGAGCTGTCAGCGGAAGGTCGCCCGGAGCTGGTGGAGGAGAAGGAGCTTCCCGTCGTGGACTGCACGTGTTTTGGGATGCCTCGCCGTTACATCATCGCCATCCTGTCAGGCCTGGGCTTCTGCATCTCATTCGGCATCCGCTGTAACCTGGGTGTAGCCATCGTCAGCATGGTCAACGACCACACGATTTACTCCGGAAAGAAACCTATCATAGTGGTCCGTATCAGTGCTGGAATTCAACTTAACAAATAAAGAGCATCCACTCGAGTATAAGAATATTTATATGAAGAGTGGACATTATTTGAGATCCGAATGACGAAATCTTGGGCATTTTTGGGTTTATTCATATTTTGTTCATATTTTAGCCATTTTATGTTGTTGTTTTATTTAGCATACAAATAAAATGCATTTAGCATGGAGAATTACAACACAGATTTATACGAAATTATAAGAAAAACAACAAATCGCCCACAGCCAGTTTGATAATGCGCTTAAAGATGTCTAGCTTTTAGAATAGAAAGTATAATGCCAATATCTAAATACATTCATACATAAATAAATGCAAATCAATTAGCCCCCCTCAAATCCCAGTTTACCACCATTATCCAGTTAGTTGATCCAGTTTGCAGAGGGAATCGACTTTGCTTAATTCCCATTTCATCAGAAAGTGCTGGGATTCACCCACCAAAGCAATTCAAGCAATTTACCCCCACACAGAGATCAATTTGTTGAAAAAATAAAGGCCCAGTTTCACAGACAAGGCTTAGATTAAGCTAGGATTAGGCCTTAGTTCAAATAGGGCATTTAATTTTATATATATATATATATATATATATATATATATATATATATATATATATATATATATAGTATCTTAAAATATGTAGATGCACACCAGTAATGTTGCACACCAGTAAATATATATATACATTACTAACATTACTGGTGTGCATCTACATATTTTAAGATACTGCAAGTTTCTTTCAGTTAAAACGTCTCAAATTTGTGTTTTAATCTGAGACTAGGCTTAAGCCTTGACTGTGAAATAATAATAATTAATTATTATTAGCTATTATTATAATAAAATATTTTTCTTTTATTATATCATGATACTTTATCTTTTACTTTTAGTGATTGATTTTATTACATTATTATTTATTTCTCTCCTTTCTCACATTCTCTAGATACTTTTGTTTTTGCAAATGTACCTCTGAAAAAGAGATGGTTCAGGTTATGTGATGCCTTTAAGAATAATGTGTAATCATTTTCTAATATACAAGCAGTTCACTTTGACTGCAATATTCTCAGATTTTTGCACAGAATGCTGTCGAATGAACGTTGGATGAGAGGAGTTTGTCTTTCTCTTTTTCCTCCCAGGCTGCTCAGTTCACATGGGACCCAGAGACAGTTGGGATGATTCACGGCTCGTTCTTCTGGGGTTACATTGTCACGCAAATCCCCGGAGGATTCATCTGTCAAAAGTTTGCTGCTAATCGGTAATGTGATCAGTGAATTGACATATTTTTGTCAAGCGTTCTGGATTTTGGAGGGAGGAGTCAGGTTGTCAAAATTGGCTTTGAGGGGTTTGAGTCAAAAGTTCACTTACACAATTGTGAGTTTTTTGTTACATTGGCTTTTGTGGCAACTTATCCCAAAAAATGATTGCAAAAGACCAGTTTGTGTTCATTTAAATTCGAAAATGTATTAATAAAAGCTAATTTGTTGTTAAGATTTTAACTTATGTATATACTGAGTTTGATTTAAAAAAATATTCAGTGGAATGACAATTGACTTGTCCATTGAGATTTTGTCATGATATTTTATTGTGTTGCATGTGTGTTTGGTCTCAGGGTGTTTGGCTTCGCCATTGTGGCCACGTCGACACTGAATATGCTGATCCCAGCAGCAGCTAGAGTTCACTACGGGTGCGTTATCATGGTCAGGATCTGCCAGGGCCTTGTGGAGGTAGGCCATCTGTGTGCATGTGTGGATTTGTGTGAATCTGATGTGTCTGTAATATTAGTGTATTATTTATCTAGAAGCATTGCATCATGATAAGGAAGGTTTTGTTAACACTATGGTTACATACATATTGGCTCCATCAGAAAACTAAAAAATTGTAAAAACTAAAAGGACGCATTTTTAAGGTAGGGCATCAAGCTTTATCTGAATGATTTTTGAAAGCAAATAGATGTATCCTTGTCTGCCTTTGATATCCCACAATCCTGTGCATTCCATTCAGTGTCAGTTGAGTTAGAAAAAAGAAAGATGGCATCATCTGTAAGTTGTGGTTGGTGGTGAGTTTGTGTGTAAATGTACATTTTTGAACTTCTGATGTCACCACTAGTGATAATTAAATATTAGTTTGGTTCTCACCAATCTACTCTCTATTTTGCAGTAGATCGTTAAACTATTACAATGAAGTCTGTCCGAAATCAGTTTCGTGAGGTGCCTTGCAAACACTGCCTGCAGAGTCATTGCCCATAAGGCAGCGAGGGAACAAGTCAGCTGCCTAACGTCCATTTCAAGTTTTTGGATGCAGCCATTAATTCATCTTATTTCTTTACTGAAAGGGCGTGTCATATCCCGCATGTCACGGGATCTGGGCCAAATGGGCTCCGCCCCTTGAAAGAAGTCGATTGGCAACAACAGCGTTCTGTGGTGAGATTTTAGTCATTTGAATCCATGAAATATATCTTCAGATATTATTAAAGAATTTAGTTTGTGATTATTTGAATCTTGAATTGAGAACTGTGAAAAGCTGAGATTAATGATAATGTTAAAGGGGTAGTTCACTTTGAAATTAATTTTTGATATGTTTTAGCTTACCTCAAGGTCATCCAAGATGTACTGTAGGTGTCTTTGTTTCCACAGTATTTTCAATTTTGATATTTTTAGGTCAAACAGTTCAAGTCTATCATTCATATAATAGAGGTCTATGGTCACCACATAAAAGAGCATGAACAGAGATGTCCAAATTAAACATGATTTAATGACTTGTAAAGGCAAGTACACATTGATGGCCCAAGACACAAAACAATCGGTTTGTGTGAGAAAACAAACAGTATTTATATCGTTTTTACTTCTTGTAACAACAGCCGCGTCCAACTGATCTGAGGGCGCAGGCGCTTTGTGGTTGTGGTTACAAGAGGTAAAAACAATACAAATACTAATCACCATCAATGTGTATAAATAATAAATACCATCAATATGTATTTGCATTTACGAGTCATTAAATCATGTTTAATTTAGACTTCTCTGTGCATGCTATTTGAGGTGGTGACCATAGACCTCCATTAAATGACTGATTAAAAATACTAAAATTGAAACTACTGCGGAAACAAAGACACCTACATCTTGGATGCCCTTGAGCTAAGCTAAAACATACCAAAAATTAATTTCAAGGTGAACTATCCCTTTAATGAATAGTGCTAATAAGAAGCATAAGAACTGTATGTTGACGTCTGTACGTTCTAGGTTCATATGCTGGTGCTGTTGTTGCAATGCCTTTGGCTGGAGTCTTGGTCCAGTACACCGGGTGGTCCTCAGTGTTTTATGTGTATGGTAAGCAGCATACACATGTCATTTTAATTATATAACACCAATAAATATACAAATTAAATTTATTTAATAAACCAAGTGTAAAATAAGTCTTTCTTAATGTGTAGCGGTGATGGCATCGCTTAAGAGACTTTGTCTACAAGCAGTGAATCAAAACTCAATGAATGTACACAAAAGTTGTATTTAACTACATAACTAATAACTACAAATACAGCCTTGGTGAACATAATGACTTTCAGAAACTTTTTTCAAAAGCTGACCCCGAACATTTGAACAGTAGTGTGTAGGCCTATATATACATAATATATCATTTTCATTGTACTATATAATAATTCGTCTTGCACATTTCTCTTCGTCTCACAGGAAGTGTTGGGATATTCTGGTATCTCTTCTGGATTTTAGTGTCCTATGAGAGTCCAGCTGCTCACCCAACCATCACACCAGAGGAGAGGAAGTACATTGAGGATGCCATCGGGGAAAGCGCCGGCCTGGTCAACCCCCTGCAGGTACAAATACAGACATTATTTTTCTCTCTTAATCACTCGTCCACCCCCTCCCCCTCCTTTCATACACAGACGCTCTAAATCCGCTGTGTATAAACATGTTCGACCTTTGGTTTTTCACTACCCTGCAGAAATTTAAGACTCCCTGGCGGCACTTCTTTACCTCCATGCCAGTGTATGCCATCATCGTGGCCAACTTCTGCAGAAGCTGGACCTTCTACCTGCTCCTCATCAGCCAGCCTGCTTACTTCGAGGAGGTGTTCGGCTTTGAAATCAGCAAGGTGAAACACATACACTCAAATTAATGAATCGATTGACAGGTTGAAACTACAAAATGAATCAGATCTGTTCTAAAGGCTAGCGGAAAACAGGAAAAAAATAATGCCAAATATAATCAATAAATATATAAGAAAACAACCTAGACTACACTAAATAAAGTAAGAAATGTTTTTTGCCAACCAACAATGTGTTTGTTCTGTTGAGAAATTTAGAAGCCAAAACTGTAAAATGGTTGAATTGTTATGTTGATAATTTATCATATTGTTGGAATCCTGCAGGTAATATTTATGGATTTTACTGTTTGATCGGTAACACTATTTGAATGGTCCTTCAATAGATATTCTACAAACTATAAGTACCTTTGCAACTACAGAACACTTAACACTACAGTAACACTTTACTTTGATGGGCCCTCAACAACTTTACAAGTAAATGACAATTCGACTAACCCTAACCTAATAGTCTACTAATACTCTTAAGTTGAAATTAAAGAGAAACTAAACCTTAAACCATTCTAAGACTTTTTTAGTTAATGATCTGTAAGAATGGATCTTTATTAAGACCAGTCATTGATTCGAGTAACTTTTGTGTATAAAAACATTTGTGTATAAAGTGTTTTATTTCTACAATATATGGTGTAAAATCATCTTAGTGCTGCCCTCTTCAGGTTGAACGGTGGCTACTGCAGTTGAATTTTCCTATTGGATGTTAGCGGTTCTTCGTGACGTATGCACGTTTCAGCTCACCACACTCTTGGTATGAGCTACGCCCTTGGCAGTATAAAAACCGCTGTAAAAAACACTGTAGCGAGTCAGGAGTTGGAATTGCGAGTATTGAAAACAATCAGGATAGAGTGTTTTAGCATCTATTTTGTCCCCTCTATCTCCGCTGGGGTCTGCCCACTTTTTCAGCATTTTCAGCATTACCTTTTAAATTGCAAAGTTAGTAAAATATCTAAAGTGGACTATTGAAACAAAGAGTGAGAACAATTTGGGTTTTAAGCACAATTTTATTCACTTTTGATAGACAGTTTAAGTAAGAAACAAATAAAACCACTGCTCAAGAACAGTGGAAATTTAAGTACACACAGATACAATGCAGTATGATGCATCTGGATTTAAATGTTTTGTTCAATATAGATACTCTTTTTGTTCTTTCTATGGCTCAGGTGGGGATGGTGTCTGCACTTCCTCATTTAGTGATGACCATCATTGTGCCAATCGGAGGACAGCTGGCCGACTACCTGAGAACACATAATTTAATGACCACAACAAATGTCCGTAAACTCATGAACTGTGGAGGTAAGATATAAATAAAGTGATAAAGACAATTTTAACAACAACAAAAACACATTCAAATTCACTCAAACATTTAAATGTTGTTAACTCAACTTCATGTTGTCCCTTTTTTGGCAGTATTAGAGCCAACAGCATGTCATGATATGACCCTGAATTAAAGGGATAGTTCACTTTGAAATTATTTTTGATATGTTTCAGCTTACCTCAAGGTCATCCAAGATGTAGGTGTCTTTGTTTCCGCAGTATTTTCAATTTTGATATTTTTAGGTCAAACCGTTCTTGTCTATCAGTCATATAATGGAGGTCTATGGTCACCACCTCAAAGAGCATGCACAGAGAAGTCCAATTTTTTTGGTAAACTTCCCCTTTATAAAAGGACAAAATATAAAGTAGGTTTGCTACACAAAGTAGAAACTGTTTATGTGTGTGAGTTGCCTATTTTGTCTCGTCCAGCAATAGCAGCTGGGCGAATAATCACTGAGGCATCAATGCACACTAGCTCTCATACAATCATCTGCACACACAACATACAAACAAACCCCACACAGAGAGAATGATGCACCACAGAGTATACAGGTAGACCATGAGCCACGATCAGTAGACTGTGTATGTTCTCTTTAAATGACAGAGAGACACTTCCTTATTCAATAGACAATCATGTTGTGTGTGTCTGTGTGTGTTTTAGGGTTTGGCATGGAAGCCACTCTACTCTTGGTTGTCGGTTTCTCACATACCAAAGTAATTGCCATTACTTTCCTTGTACTGGCTGTTGGCTTCAGTGGATTTGCAATTTCAGGTTAGTAACAGAAAAGAACAAAGACAAACCAAACAAAATAATTCATTTAGCAATACCGTTCAGAAGTTGTTTTTTTTAAATGTTTTTTGAAAGAAGTCTCTTTTGGTCACCAAGGCTGCATTTATTCGATTAAATGTACAGTAAAAACAGTCATATGGTGAAATAATAATACAATTTTAAATAACTGTTTTCTATTGTAGTACATTTTAAATGTATCTTATTCCTGTGATAACAGAGTGGAAATTTCAGCATCATTACTCCAGTCTTCAGTGATCCTTCAGAAATCGAAATAAGCTGATTCAAGAAACATTTCTTATTTTTTTATCAATGTTGAAAACATTTGTGCTGCTTAATATTTTTGTGGGATTCTTGATATACTTTATATATATATTTCAGGATTCTTTTATTCCAGTAATAGAACATTTAAAAGAACAGCATTTATTTAAAATATATTTATTTAGTAACAGTTCCATCATACTTTCCATTTTGATCAATTTGATACATCCTTGTTGAATAAAAGTATTAATTTCTGTTTTTCTTTTCTATTTTTGTGCCACATCCATTGAGACCCAATATTAACCCTAGTTGTCAGGGATCTTCTGTGGTAGCCTTTTTCTGCCTGACTTAAAAGTAAAAAAAAAATTGTAAGAATTTACCAAAAATAAAAGTCACATTATGAGATATAAAGTCACATTACAAAATTGAAAGTTACAATACAAGAAAGAAAGCTACATTGAAATATACAAAGTCATAATTATGAGAAATCAAGTTGCAATTGTAAGATATAAATTCAGATATATCATTCTTTCCCTCTCAGGGTTTAATGTGAATCATCTTGACATTGCTCCACGTTATGCCAGTATCCTGATGGGAATCTCCAATGGAGTGGGAACTTTATCAGGAATGGTGTGTCCACTCATAGTTGGAGCAATGACCAAACATAAGGTACATACAAGTAATATCACATAACCATGCCAGAAAATGATTGGTACTGTTGAATTTATTAATTTTTTTATTAATTGTTCATTTGCCTGTAGACACGTGACGAGTGGCAATATGTCTTCCTCATTGCATCACTGGTGCATTATGGGGGTGTGATATTTTATGGTATGTTGTGTTCAATTATAGTAACATAATCAAAACAAGACTCTTTTTTCAGTTTACAAATAATGGATATTCTAAATGACTTTTGTCATATCTTTCATAAAATGATGAACATCTTCATTTGAACATGTTCCCAGGGATCTTTGCATCAGGTGAGAAGCAGCCATGGGCGGATGCTGAGAATACTAGTGAGGAGAAGTGTGGCATTCTGGGAGAGGACGAGCTGGCCAATGAAACGGAAGAGCTGTACAGGACTGGCGGGCAGTACGGAGCGATTAACAATCCGCATGCTGGTGGTCCGAATGGAGGCGGAGCTGGTGCTGGGGCAGGATGGGTATCGGATTGGGATAAAACAGAAGAATATGTGCAACCGGTTGGGACAAATAGTTATTTATATGGTGGAGAGGGAGAGAGAGAACTCACATAGTGGGAAGAAACATATAAGAGTTCATGGAATAAATATCAATACAGAAAAAATAGAGCGAGTGAGTGTGTGTGTGTGTGTGTGAGAGAGAGAGAGTGAGTGAGTGAGCGAATGAGGTGAGTGAGTGAATAAGTGAGTAAAAGAACAATTGTGTTTCCAAACTGATAATAAGTTTATGTGATGATTGTTCTATAAATGTACGTTTTTTTGTGAGTCAGATTGAGAATAAAGTGGTGCTCTGTTAATTATATGTTCAGTATTTTAGGCTTCCTGCCAAAATCACTGTAATGCACTTAAAATGACACAGCGATATTAGACATGTTCATGGTTGTCGTGTAAGAGTAAATCAGCTTCTGTGTGTGTGCTCATGGCGAGTGTGTAAGTGTGTTTCCTTACTGTGCTCACTTCCTTTTGTTTTATCCAGTGCTTTAAATATGGTAAAAGGGTTCAAGCAAATCTATGGATGTTATTTGATCTTTGGTTTGTGCACAAATACACAATATTCTTAAAGGGACAGTCACCCAAATATTTGAATTCTGTCATTAATTACTCTTTCACATGTCATATATGTTTTATGTTTATAATTTTGGGGTGACCTGTTTCTTTAAACTATGACTGAATGTGTGTGCGAGTTTAAACGACCTAGATCCTCATCATTGGATCAGTGCACAAGTGATTTTATCCTCTTGCTTACTATATTACTCACATTCACACATTTTCACAAGCTTACATGCACACACACTTTCAATAAATGTGTGGGCGAATCTGTTTTTTGCACGTTGAAGGTTTACTTGTATTACTGCCAGGATAATTCAGAGTCATTTATACATTACATTTATACATACAATTTTGGTTACACATGGGAGCAAAACGTCAAGTGAATTTCGAGGTGAAAGTGCCGAAAGTGTGATATTCTAGATCTGTGTGAGAAATGAATGGAGATGTAATCTCAGCATGTGCAGATTTTTCCTCATCATGTATATCCATTTAGAGGCTATTCAATCAGAGTGCCGGATGAGCTTAGAGAACCAATCAGAGAACAGCATTAGGGAACGGAGAGAGGATGGTAAATTAGTGATTCTCTGAATCTGACACATAATCGGATGTTATTCTACTTCATGTGTTTGTATTTTGTTTTTGCGCTTCTTTCCTAAAAATTTAATTTGTTTATTTCTTATTTTGTTTGCCTAAATGTTACTTGACCTGTCATCAAAAAGATTTTAAGAGAATTAAAATTCAATTATAATTGTAAAAAAATGTGTACAAATTGTATATGTGAAAATTCCCTGTGTACAATAAAAACGAATTAAATGTATAAACTGTATTATTTTTTTCATTGCACAAATAACTGATCCAAAAAGATACAAGACTCTAGAAAGCAGACTAGGCAGTGTGTTTGTATAAATCTGCTTTGTGAAAGATGAAAATTCCTTCTTTTTTTCATTGGCACCGCTTTTGATTATTTTGATTACGCTCATCAAGTTTTCTGCTTATACCTTTATTCATCTCTCCTTTCTCCCCTCATGCTCCTCTCCATCCACAGAGGGCATCTGCTGTCCTAATCTTTGCCTAAAATCACCAAGATAATCCCACTATCCATCTGTCATTCAAATAGGAAACACAAGAGGGATTTGTGTCGTGTTGACAGTGACATCTAGTGGTTAAAATAAGTCAACTCTAGATTAATAAGAGAGCTTTAGATTTGACCAGATTCAGATTCAAGTTGGAAAAAGATTTTCAAATCAGACATACACACATTTACACACATTAAAAAAATCGATGATATAAAAATAAAAGGGAAAAAGGCAAAAACAGTAAACAATTTGTTTTATACTGTTGTGTACACAATGATTTTTTATTAGATTTTACAAATTGACTACGGGAGGCATTAAGTAACAACTAAATAATAATACAATTATTATTATTTGTGAAATGCATTATTTATAAATGCATTGACTGTCCAAAATAGCACTAACTAAGTATTGCGAAAAGTTCAGCGATAGCATTTTCTTTTTACAGCCGCTCAGTTTTTTTAATTTTTAAAATTTTTATTGAATATGTATCAAATAACAAGCAGGTATAAAGCACAGAACACATAGAACATCGACATGAATCAAATTATATCAAGTAGGCTATATATAAAGCTTCACATATATAAAAATAAATACAATAAATAAAAATAAATAAATAATAAATACATACAAAAAATAACATAAAGACATACACAGAGGAAACCTTATGCATCAGTGGTATTAAAATTATCATAATATTTCAAGAATCTGTCACTTTTCTTGTTTTTATTCAGCGATAGCATTTTAACTGAGACATTTGATGGTTTGACGTGCATCTCTGGCCTTTTAATTTGTTAAACGAACCTGATTGGCCCATACTTACGGGGCGGGACATGATAGAGAAATTGGAAAGAGGCATTGCACTGACATTGGTCAATCCTTACTTCCGTTTATTTCTCGACCAATAGGATTTAAAAATGCGACGGGCAGGTTAAATCTCATTGGTCATCTCCTCCGCTGATCCCACCTCGCTCCTCGCCCTCAATGAATCTGGGAGAGTCTTAGCCGAGAGGAGCTAATGACTCTACGGGCGGATTTATTTGGGTAATCGTAAAATTTGATTAGAGTGAAGAAACATAGTTCAAATACGAAGCTTCATAGTTTTATTTTTCACGGTTGAAGATCCATCAGCCCGAATAATTCCGTCCTGTCTTCGACTCTCGGGAGAGTTTAGTTTGTCTGGTCGATCGTAATGAGGCTCAGGGGCTAATCCTTGGACTTCATTCAATACTAATTCATCTCGAAGCGCTTCGTTTGGGCGAGCCGAACTGATCTAACAACCACACGCGAGGTAAAATACACAAATAAGCTGATAAATAACTTCTTACCTGTTGATAGCACTTGAGAAAAAGGTGAAAGCTGTTGTTATTGCTAAGTTACTTGCCGGCTAAAGTAAATTAGATAAGAACTGAATAAACGTTATCTTCAACCTCGGTCTTAAATATATTTGAATATTATTTGTTGACATAATGCACCGACTTTAAAATCTCAGTTAACAATCTTATGTAATGTGTATGTTCTTTTCCGGTTATTAAAGGGACAGTTCACCCTAAAATGAAACTTGTGTCATCATTTACCCACCCTAATGTTGATCCAAACCAGTATGAATTTTCTTTCTTCCGTGGAACACAAAATGCATAATTACAGCCTAAGTCCCCATTCACTTTCACTACAGTTGTTTTCCATACAATGAAAGTGAATAATGGCAGATCTTCTTTTGTGTTCAGCCCTTTAACTCTGCCTTGATGTATATAAGTGTACCAATCAGACTCAGAGTAGTTAGCTTGAATCCAGTCAGAATATTTTTGTACCCTGTTTCTAACCCCCTTCCCATTCACCCTCTCTCTTTTCTATCCAGAATGACAGAATATAAGCTGGTAGTTGTCGGTGCTGGTGGCGTTGGGAAAAGTGCACTGACCATCCAGCTCATTCAGAATCACTTTGTAGACGAGTATGACCCCACTATTGAGGTAAGAGTTCACCTTCTTTAAGATGATCTCTTTTTTGGCAAAAAGAAATTGACGCACACATTACTGTTTGTACAGTAGAATTGACCTTTTAAAGGGTTAGTTCACCCAAAAATGTAAATTCTGTCAGTATTTACTCACCCTCAAGTTGTTTCAAACCTCTGTGTGTTTATTTGTTCTGCTGAACACAAAGGGAGATATTTGGAAGAATGTTTTAATCAAACAGCTCTCAATCCCCATTGACTACCATAGTAGGAAAAAATACATACTGTACTATGGAAGTTAATGGGGATTGAGATCTGTTTGATTAAAACATTCTTCCAAATATCTTCCTTTGTGTTCAGCAGAACAAATAAACACACAGAGGTTTGGAACAACTTGAGGGTGAGTAAATACTGACTGAATTTTTGGGTGAAATAACCCTTTAAGGTAATACAGTAATAATAATAAAATCATGAAACCTTTAAGGATTAATCACAGAATATTTGTTCTTTTTTAACAGTAAACTTCTAATGTTGTGCAGCACTTTGTTTGCCAAAAATAAAAGGAATTGCTCAATGTTACATTTGCAAAGATTTAATAAATTGTTAATATGTTATGCCTTCATTTGATTGCCAGATGTTTTTAATATATAAATTATTTGTATATATGTGTGTGTGTGCACAGCACAGAATTTCTGAAATAAAATAAAGCATTTCATATGGTCCTATCTTTGTAAAAAAAAAAACCCAAAAAACAGTAATATAAATTGGTTGTTTTATCATCATTTTTATGAATTGAATTGATTAGACATCCTTTTTTGATTATTAATATTTATTTAAACCATTACAATGGAACCCAGAAAAATTAAAACAGATAACATTGAATTTGGTAAAAATAAAATGGAATTTGAAAAAATAAAATAATAATAATAATAATAAAACTGGCCCTAAAAAAAATTTCCTAGGGCCCTAAAATTGTTTTATTTTTTTTTATAAACCTTTTTATAAAAAATTTTAATCTATACGTTTCATGAATTTTTCTATTACTAATGTTTAATTTGACCACTGAATCAAAGTGCAGAAAAATTCGAATGTAATTTGGGATAAAATAAAACAGATTTCATAGGGCCCTAATTTATCTTTTTTACATCTATGCAGGATTCATACAGAAAGCAGGTTGTGATTGACGGGAGACGTGTTTGCTGGACATCCTGGACACTGCAGGTCAGGAGGAGTACAGTGCCATGAGAGACCAGTATATGAGGACAGGAGAGGGCTTTCTCTGTGTATTTGCCATCAACAACGCCAAGTCCTTTGAGGACGTACACCTATACAGGTACATAGTCAAACACGTATGGACAAACCAATTAACATCAAGTCTATCGGTTACCCTCAAATAGTCTTTCAGACTTAATTCTTGCATATTAAATTAGAGATTTGTGGACTTCCTCTTAAAGGGATACTCCACTTTTTTGAAATAGGCTCATTTTACAACTCCCTTAGAGTTAAACTGTTGGGTTTTACCTTTTTCGAATGCATTCAGCTGATTTTCTGATATTTAGAAGAATATCAGTAACCAGACAGTTTCTGGTCTCATTGATTTCCAAAGTGGAGTATCCCTTTAAGCATGCAGTCTGTGTCATCTAACTGCCAATAAAGCTTCTTGCATCCTGAAAATTTGAAATATGATCAAATGGAAGAGTTGTCACTACACTGCATTAATGTACTGACTTCTATTTTTTGCCCCTTGAAGTCGAGATAAAGAAACAAGTGTGGCATTAGAGAAGGCCTAAGGACCCTGTGTGAAAGAAAAACAAACTTGTTTTGAATTGTCTGTGCAGGGAGCAAATAAACCGTGTCAAAGACAGTGACAATGTCCCGATGGTGCTGGTGGGGAACAAAAGTGACCTGGCTTCACGTACTGTAGAGTCACGTCAAGCTCAAGAGCTTGCCAGAAGTTACGGGGTCCCGTTTGTTGAAACGTCTGCAAAGACGCGACAGGTGGGTGAAGCTGATTTTGAAGTTCAAGGGACTTTTAAATGCATTCCACTGCACTGCTTTTCCACTGTTTTTATATGCAATCATGTGCAAGACAGACACTTTTTATGGTTGTGCGCGTGTGCCTTGTTTCTAGGTGTGTGTGTGTTTCCATTTCAGGGCCCTGTGTTTCACATGCCTTGTGTTTTTTATACAAAGAACATGTTCTGTGTGAATAGCCACTTACAGTTGATTCTGCTTTGACTGTGTTTGGGATCATTTTTGATGTCAGACTTAAAATGAGAACCAATATGTTACTCAATATTAACTTCTTGTTTATTGAACTTTTGTATGGAATGTGCTGTTGATCTAAACACCATCAGATCATTCAGAACAACTGCAATATTATTATGGATTCACACCGTGACCAAAACCTAGAAAAGAAAAAAGTTGAACTGCCACATTTTTAAAACACTATGCATGAGAGACGGCTGCAAAAGACCTGAGATGTGAGCAAAACATACAAACACATCCGTGAAGTGCATTTTTGAAAAATAATAGAAAAGCAGCACAATTGAAAGCAAAAATGTGTTGTGTGAATCGCCCGTAAGAATGAATGACTGCTGCTGCATTAGACATTAGTGGTGGAGAAATATGGCACACTAATCAAGATGAATAATTCACAGCAGTTTGGTAAATGTATAGGTTCTAAAAGGCTCACCATAACCCAACCCACCAGAAATATGTCAGCAAACCTAAAGTCACACAATGTCTGTCATGGTGGTGATGAAACATTTTACCTAAAACACTGTAGCGAAAATGAAATGTTGACGAATAAAAAAAAAAAACATGAAAATATGACTAGAAAAAGAACACCGCTAGATGATCAATAATGCATCAGTGTTTTCGAAAAAGAAACATCAACATAAAAGGAATGGCTGCGCTGCATGAGGTGAAGCTAAATGGACGCTAAACGCGCTGAAACACTGGCAAATAAAACACAAGGAATACACAAATGTTTTATAATGTTCACATTATAATGTTATGTATATGGCAGATTGGCACTTAACGATGATCAAAGTGATTCCAAGCATTATTGCGCGCTTTCAAATCCGTAGTTTCACTTTATTTCGCTAGGTCTGGATGGCATGCTGTCTAACGCTAACCAATCAGATCTCAGGTACTGCTCATAATGCCACAATAACCAACCAGAAAATAATAAATATATTTTTGTAGCCCTGAATCGGGTTATGGGGTCTATATGACCCCATTCAAATTTTACTTAATAAAAAAAAAATCTACAGATGAAGGGAACCTTTTTTTTATTAAGTAAAATTAAAATATGTAAGCAATAAGGTACGAGAGCTGTGCTGTATCGTGAATAAGTAATGGCTGAAGGGCGTTGTTAGGCACAACGCGAAGCCCTTCAGCCGTTACTTATTCACGATACAGCACTTGCGTTAAGTATCTTATTGCTTTTATAAAACGGTTGCCACACAATATTAAAGTAAAAAAACAATGTATTAGTGCAACTTACTTGAAGTAAAATCACTAAAAGCTTACCTTCCGCTAGAAAAAATAGTCCCTGAGCGTGAACAGCAACAACGTTCCAACGTGTAAAATGCACGAAAGCTCAAATAAAAACAACATAACCGCAGTGTTGCGCAGCGATCAATAGAACCGTTGGGTGAAAGCGGTCGTAGCCGTGTTTTATCGTGAATTAAGGACAGCTCTTCACCAATCAGAATCAAGGATTCGGAACTAACCGTTTTATAAATGAATTTAAATATATTTATATATTTATTAAACAATATATGAAAAGTCAAAAAAATCTTATTCCACAGAGCTGTGGAATAAGATTGTGTGACTTTTCATATATTATCTAGCTATACACACAAATAAAATGGGTTTGATTCGGTTGTTCTAAATGTATGTAAAAAAAAAAATGTTTACACTTCTGGTCTTCAGGGTCAATATGACCCCATATTGAAATGAATGGGAAATGTGAAAAATAATATATATATTTTCTTTGTGTCAAGAAAAAAAAAAAATCTGGCATAAATCTGAAAATTTTTACACAGAAATGAAGGCCTAGGACTAGAGCATAAATGCAATGTATCATAAAAAAAAAAATTAATATGCTAATAGTGTAGTTGAGGAATTGTGTGGTATATGGATCCAAAAGTACTTTATATCTCCAAAAACACAGCATTAATGAATAGATGAGAAGTAAACAAAAAAAAATTATTTGTATTATTAAAAAATGTATAGTTTTTGTACAATTACTCAATCAATTGTTGGGGTCGTGTAGACCTAGAAGTGTAAACAGGAAACGAAGATCATTTGAAGGTTAAAGTTATGGCGATCATCGTTTTCAGTATCTATCATCGCTGTCACGTCCAACTACTTGAGCACCCGAGTACTCGTGCACATCCCTATTCATAACTTGCAACAAACTTTTTGACATAAAACCAACACTTTTGTGATTTCTCCTCAGATTGACTGAAATTAATCAGCTGTTACGATAAAGCACCATTAATTTGAAATCTATCTTGTTTTCTGTCTACAGGGAGTTGAGGAGGCATTTTACTCTCTTGTGCGGGAGATCAGAAGATACAAGGAGACAAACCGCAGCAATAAGAAGAGCAAAAAGCACACACAGAGACGTTGCACTCTTTTATAGCGATACACGCGTACAGCCCCCCTGTGATAGCAATGCACTCAAGGTCACACATACTCACATACACGCATACACTACTGTAGCATCACACATACACACATCCTATTTCCTTTTCTTACCGCCCCTTGTGTCTTACACCAACCAGCCTTTGAGGAATAGGAACCTGATTGGCTGCTGTATGTGTTTGTATGTATGTATGTGCGCATGAGACCTCAACGAGAACCATGCAACTGTGGAATTGTTTTGAAAGACATATATTGACCTCGCATAGTCGCATTATCATATTCGGCTGGATAATTTAGTCTTAAGTGGACTCGACAACCTTGCGCTGCTGCTTCCTCTTCTGTGCTAAAAAGATCTGACGTATGTCATGGTTTTACAGTCGTACTTTAGAACCACGACAGCAAGGAACTTTGACCCTTGTAACAAATGAATAAGGTGGTGAAGGGATATACTTTAAGCCGGTAATGGGTAACTGTTTTTAAGTAAGCCTTATGTCTTATCTCCAACTGTGTAAGCCACGTGCTTCTGTTAGCGGTGGTCGGGAATGAGGAAGCTAGAAGTCCCCTGAAGTTTCTGTGGCCTGTGGGAAAGCACATTAGAGCAAGTGTTCGCCACATTCAAAACCACTAGCATGATGTATTGCACACCTTAAAAAGTGTTTCCACCTCACGCATTGTGGAATCTATCCAGCAAATATTTCATCATCAAAAGGGGATTTCCATAGTTTTTGCTTTGTCTTTTTGGGGAGTTTGTACAAAAATTTACATTTCATGCATTCATCACCTTCCCAGAATCCATTTCTCCCCAGGTTTCTGTTGTTGTCATGGCTTGGACTAAAACTTAGCTGTCCTTCACTTAATGTAGCCCTTCTATAATCATGAAAATAAAATAAATCAAGCTCTCTTAAATTTTTTTCTTACCTGCAGTATTTCAAGGTAAATTTCTGTATTTTTGTAAAAGTATTGATTTTGTTTTTCGTTACACATACTGGCATTATATTGGACATTACCATTTCATGTATTATGATGAAGTGTGTAAAAATGCCATAGTTGTTCCCACCAGTGAAGAGGCTTGGTTGAGGAAGGTGAGAACTGATCTCCCCTGTTTCTCCCATTTCTTTAGTTTTACAGCAGACAGCGATGATTTTGGTTGATTAAACATGTGACCAAAACTTGTGATTGATTGCATTCCCTTTGCCACATTGACATCTGTAGTTATGTTTTGTGAATAAAGACTTTTGGCTAGACGACAGTGTGATTTCCTTAATATACAAACGTCCAATTGTAGTTGAAACCAGAACTTAGTTTAAGGTGTTACGACAGGTATGTCGTGTTACAGTTATTGTGGTCATACCAGGGCAGTTGCAATAACTTTTCAGAATATTCTCAGAATATCTTATGCAATCAGATTTTTGTGTTTTGAAATGTCATTCTCACAATGCCATTGTGATCAGGTATCTGCTGTAAATGGCTACATATAGTAGTAAGCTCTAGGTAAAACAAGACAAAAACAGTTCCTGAAGTTAAAACAACTGAACTGTGAGCAAGAAATACCCCTGTATTTATAAATCCTAATTTAAGGAATATGATCTAGGTCAGGGGTTCTCAACTCCAGTCCTCGCGACCCACTGCTCTGCATATTGTGCATGTCTCCCTTATTTAACACACCTGATTCAGATCCTCAGCTCGTTAGGATAGATCCTAACGAGCTGAGGATCTGAATCAGGTGTGTTAGGGGGCTTTTACACTGGGCTCGTTTGCTGCGGTGCGAGCCCGAGCGCGTTTGTTCTCGGCGCCCTCGCAGCGTTGGTCTGGTTCACACTCAACTTGATTCTATCGAACCCCGGTGCGTTTGCGTGCATCTTACGTCATCGCAAACGTGCGCGGCGCATGATAGAAAGCAGAACTTAGGTAAATATTGTGTTTTTTTATTATTAATTTGCTGCTATTATGAGCAGTTGAGTGAACAATACAGGTTTACTGAATGTGTGTCACATAAGGTGGACTTCTGCTGCTTTCAAACGGACTCTTTTGAGGAGACAGTGAATTTCCAAATGTGTTGCTCTGATTCCACGCGCAATACATGAATACACTGCAGGCTCACTCTCGCTTGTATCCGAGGTAAATCATCAACACTCATCTCTTACAAGTGTTTTATTTAACTCAATACATCACAATTAGCTAAAACGCATGGGTTTTCTTCCTGAACAAGTGCGCGCCCGAATCAGTGTTGCTTTCACATTAACGCGAACCGTGGCACGGTTCGGAAGCAACCGAACTCAGACCACCTCCTCCAGGTAGTCTCGGGTTCGGTGCCCAGTGCGCACCCGGGTCCCATGACAGCGTTCACATTAGCGATTTTTCATGCGAACCGTGCCCCGTTCCGAAATAAACTGCCAGTGTGAAAGCCCCCTTAAACAAGGGAGACATACAGAATAATGCAGAGCAGTGGGTCGCGAGGACTGGGTGAGTTGAGAACCCCTGATCTAGGTTGCCTGAGAAAGATTTTTGTTCTGGTATGATCTGTGTGATATTTCAAATTACTTGTGTTACACTTAATCATGCTATATTAAATATTGCCTAGGGATGATATTTTAATATTTTGTTCTCTGCTCTGTTTGTAGTCTTTTTTCTTTACAAAAGTAGCTTCATGGTAAAGGATTACTAATCTATCAGATGAAATAGTTGAGATCAAAGCATTTTAAAGAATATTGACAATAGAAATGTCCATGACTTTAAGTGATATGATTTTAATTTTTATAACAGTGGCATTTTAAATCTGAATTTGATTGTCAAATTATATCTAAGTGTAATGTTCAATCAGACAAAAGAAAACAACAATTTTACAAAAATGCACTTTATTCAACCACTAAAAAATGACGATTCTTTACAAACTGGAGTGACAGACTCCTTCACTGAGGTAAGAGGATGAATGAATGTTGAGAAAATTCCCGTCCATCACCAGCCAAAACGGGAAACAAGCTTCTCCTGATCATCTAAATCTTTCTGCACTTTCTTTCTCATGTAAAAGATGGGAACAGTCTCGACTGAAAAAAGAGAATGTATTATTTAGAACCACATGTATAACAGCTATCACCAAAAATCATTCGAAATATATAGTGAATATCAGGGGTTTAACGATACACAAAACTGATGGTTCGATTTTCCCACGGTTTTGACGTCTAGGTCCGGTTTAGAAAGCTAAAATTGCTTTATTTATTTTTTTAAACAGTGGTTTAATGAAAATATTGACTTTGTCTTTAGATTAATTCAATTACAATTAAACGATTAAAAAAATCTGCTAATGCTGTAAACTATAAAGGGAGCCGCACATTACTATAACATTAAAGGTTGTAGCCTAGACTTGTAACCTAAATTCAGATGCTATTTATTTTTTAGATATAATAATCAACACACAACACATTGTATGAAAACATGTAAACTGAACATAAGGCAGTTTTTGCATTAACTTGTGTTTTTACTCTAATTTGTTATTGAAATATAATAATTTACAGTTGTCATTTTCATAAAAGATATTTTAAACATACATTAAATAAACGAGATATCATTAACAGGTTAAGTAAAATATAATCTATAGGCTAACATAGTGCATTTATTTAGTGCAAGAGTTCATTTCTAGGAATCAAAGTTGTGGTGTGGACACTGAATCACTTGCATGTTGAGGTAAATATAATGCAAGTGACAAGCTATGCTGTTTTATTGACGTCTTTCCACTGCTTAACCTCTTAACGGTCACCCCCCCTTTTTTGAATAGAGATGAAAATGCACATTTCGAACTGAAATGATTGTAATTCAAGAATGCTTTGGAATATAGACGTATGATTGGTCTTGTTTTAAAGAAGATATTTGGCAGATTTTTGTAGAAGTGAAATAAATTAAGAAAGTTAAACAGAAAAAAAAGTTATAGAAGTTTGAGTTTATGGAAATGTACAATGTAAAAATATTAATTATTTATATTTTACATAAAATATATATTTTAAAAACCTGGGCAACTCTAAAACTGCAGAAAAAAACAAAGCCAAAAATCTGAACAAGTTGTGTTTCAAATTTTAGGTTGATATCTCAAAAAATTAGCTTTCGGTAAGGTTTTGTTTGAGCGCAGTACCAAACTTTTTCACTAGGGCACAATCAGACTCCATTACTGCCCATATAAGGGCGCCTCCATTATTTTTTCTTGATACTTCAAACTTTTCAGTCCTTTTTTCCCAAAATAATTGTATGAATGCTATCTTTAGAACTTTTGGCATGAAAACAAACTGAGGTATCTACCATTTTTCATGATTTTTCATGTTCTCTGCTATTTTAAAATAAAGGTCTGAACTCGCTTTGAGAGATTGTAAGCTTTCAAATGATATATAGTTTGTCAATATTACTAAAGTTATTTACTAAGATATAATTGATTTAAAAATATAGTGGCAAACGTCCCACCAGTGGGACGGTGACAGTTAAGTTAAACACTGATTGAGCAATTACATGAGTTATGATGCCTTTCAGTAAGTATACTGTATCTTTTAACATACCTTCAGGTGTCCATTCTGTAACTTCTGTAAGAGATTATTTACTCGCACACTGCATTACCGCTTGAAATGAGGAACCTAGTAGGCTTACAGCGATCTGTCACGGCACATCATAGAGCGCCAAAACGCCATTTATTTTTTCAATTTCGTGATCAAATAGACAGAATTTGAAAGATTACACCTTGCTTGTTATATGGTGTTAATGGTGGTTAGGCTACAAAAGTGAAATCGTTGTGTACTGTACACATAAGACATGAGGTCCATTGAGCCGGGTTGGGCGGGGCGTGTTCGGTACGCAATGAGAGTATTCGCGTTTCAAATTGTGAGTTCTGTATCGCAGTTTTTCGGTTAGGTTCGAATATCGTTACACCCCTAGTGAACATTCAATGCATTTTGTAGGTCTAACATGCATATATAAGCACCTGGTACAAAGCACGTCTTCATGGAGAGAACCCTGACAGCGTTGACACTGAGTCCACAGGCGAGAGAATTTCTCCTCTAGTGTTGACAGATGAGCAATCTAAAAGACACACATGGACAATCTTCAGCAACACAAAAAACATATTTTGCCCCACGTACGAAGATAATTTTGCCAGGATTTGTATATATATATATATATTTTTTTTAAACTCACCTCTTTCTGATAAAGCTCAGACTCTCTCTTTTTGCAGAAGTCGCAAACGGCCGCTGAAGAGGAAAACCATCAGATGCAGAGATTTGTGATTTGAGGTACTACTGAAGCTCCAGTTTAGCCCAACACACACACTTGATACATACCATCAGTTTTGAGCACAGCTCTGCAGCCAATGCAAGTGCTTCGTTTCTGAGCGAAAGCCATGAGACCGCCGACCCTGGATGTCAAGACCGTCTTACAGCGTGTGTGATCTCCCTCTGGAACAGCAAAAAAGGTCTATAATCAGCTCTGGGCATGGTGAAATAAATTATATTTTACCAGTCTAATGAGATAAAAAGGCTATATACCACAAAACAATAGCAATGACTGCCTGCACTAAAAACATCAATCAACAGTAGTTCAAATCATTTTCATTTCGAGCCGACTTTAAACATCCTGGGTTTGTAGGCTTACTCACTCAGTAACACACTCTCAGCTTTGCTCTCTCCCAGTATGGGCTCAAAGATGCGCAGTAAAGGCTTGGAAAGCTGTTGCTCCAGGTAGTACTGCGTGTCTATAGGGATGTTGTTCTCCAGCACATAGATGGGGTCCTGAGATCCAGAACTCAGCAGTTAGAACTACAGCACAGAAAATCAGCCACATCAAAACAGACAATACACAATCCTGACCTCTGATTTCATATATGCCGCCACTCCCTTTGCTGCTTTGATGATGACGTACGGAACTCGATCTCCGAGGTTTGGAAGCGCTGCCGGCATCACGCTTCCGCATCCTAAAACCCATGTTGGTGGAAAGTGGTTAAAAGTGCAATAATTCCATACCTGCAAAGTCTGGTTATCTGAACGTGCCCCAGTATGTCATGTATAATTGGTCTGAACAAAAACAGGCAAAAGGGGGTCGCACACTGGACGCGCAGCGCCGCGTCACGCAGCGCCATGTCTTTAAAATTCGAACACATTATTCTCTTTGAGTGTACACACACCGGCGGCGCCATTCGGCGTCTGTCCGCGGCGCCCAGCGACGGCTCAGGACCGTGTTCAAAACCCTGCAGCGCCACAGAGCGCCATTTACATAGTTTTATATCAAATTTAAATTATTTTTGTCTTAAATCGTTGCTGATGGGTCCTGACTTCGCCCTATGCTGCAATATACATTTCGTTTTGCATTCATTTACAGAAATCAGCTGCTTGAATGACAATTGCTGATGTTATTGGATTTTTCAGGTGAGATTCTCAATTCATTCAGTGAACGGATGCTCTGAGGTAAAGTTTTCAGACTGCAGACTCAGCAACGATTGTATTTAATTGTGTAGTAAAATAATTACATAGAACAGACATTATCTTCATCTCCTGTCATTAAACATTACAATATTGCTGGCCATACACTGATGAGAAAGTGCGCGTCCGGTGTGCGATACCTTGAGTTGTCCTAGACGCGACGCGGCGCTGCGCGTCCGGTGTGCGACCCCCTTAAGTGAAAAGGTAGGGCCCTATAAAATTCAGTTTTATTTTTCCCAAATTCCATTTTATTTTTTCCCCAATTCCGTTTTTTCCATTTTTATTTTTGCAAATTCCGTTTTTTCCGTTTACATTTTTTGGTAATTCATTTTTTTACCCTTTACTGTTATTTTAGTTGTAAAAAGAGTGTGCTTTTAATTCCGTGATCGCAGAAATTATAGGGCCCTAAAAAGGCAAATTCACTCTCTGAATGTAAGTGGTGCTAATGGAAAAGCAGAAATACAGTGGCTACACTAAAAAGCCACCAACATTTTTCTGGAGTAAGTCCCGTTCAGATATACATTCATTTAACCCTCCCCCACACCAAATACAAACTCCTCAGATTTGCATGCGTCATGAGAATAGCCTATTTCAATGTCAGAATGGCGAATTTTGTATGTATTGCAGATATGAATTAACAGTCAAGATAATCAGAACACACACCTCTCAGCTAGTTCGACGTGGGCCTGTTTGCCCGCATACTCCTGTGCGGTGCGCGTCAGCTCTTTAGTTATGACCAGCTGACTTATGTCAATGCGGTTACACAGAAGGTCAGAGATCACCTCTTTAGCATGGGCTACTGCTCCATCAGGGTCTCTGAAACATAACACACATTATTATTCCTGTGAATGAATGTGCATGCTGGTATAGGAATGGTGTTGCCCTTAGAACATTAACACAAAAGGCTTTTAGTAAGGCTTGCAGAGTCATGTCTTCACTATTACGCATCCTAGTATGTGCGTCACTGTTGCGTATATGAGCGCACGGTGGTTTTCTGAGTGTGGCAATGTTTGTACCTGTCAATGAGGATGTTTTGGAGGCATGTATTGATAAGGTTGGCCACTAGAGGGCAGTTGTCTCGTCTGACCGTCTCTATTCCTTTGCAATCCATCTTATCGTGATGTTCAGCATCAGAAGAGAAATACAGCCCGGCATACCTCTTTTTATTGATCAACAGATACGGGTAATAAACCTGAAAAATGAGAATGAAACAGAGAATTATTAAAAACAATTCACTTTACAATAAGGTACCATTAGTTAATGCATTTGTTACAGTATTTTATAGTTGATAAAAATGCAACCGTTCATTGTAAGTTTGTGTTAGCTCAGGTCCATTAAATAATATTAACAGATAGATTAAGATTAACTAAGATTAATAATTGCATTTTTCATAGTTAGCTCATGTTAAAGGTGGGTAAGCGATATTTGAAAATGCTGTTTGGAAGTTAATCGGGCCAACACAAAAAACATGTAGCCAATCAGCATTAGAGAAAGGGCAAGAGGGAGATTTGAAGAAAGAGAGGTGTGTTTGTTTGGATTGATTTCAAATATCAACAAATGTTCAACAGCGGTTTTGAAATATTGCTTACCCCACCTTTAACAGATGTAGTTAACAAATGGAACCTTATTATAAAGTTTTACCATAATAACATTGGATGGCATCTGTTACGAAATCTTGGCCTGCTTCCTTTACCTTTTCAAACTCTAATTTGATTGGTGGAACGAAGTGGGAGGAGACCCAATCAGCTGCCTCCTTTCCCAGATTCATTGCTTCCTGCACTGTGGCCACACCTAGTTTCACCATCACAGAGTCTGTGTCTCCGTAGACAACCTGAAACGCATTTGATGAAATACTAAATATTTTCAGTGCATTGAAACGAAGGCAAAAAACAACAAGATTTATGCCATTAAATACCTTTGCATCTGCCTGGTAACCGTTAGAGATTGTGTATCTTGATTCCACAAGCTGTTTGGTCTGTTCAATCATCTGCCTACCAAAGCCTGTGACGCTCTACAGATGAAAGAGATGAACTTAAAGCATCTCTGTCTAAAGCTGACAGTATTTACCCATGTGTGTGAGTGCTGAAACTGACCTGAGAGATTTCCAAACAGGGCAGTTTGCCCACCTGAGCCCCAGTGAACCCGTACACGGAGTTCGCACTGATCTTCAAAGCCAACTGCCTTCCGTCCAGCACCTGCTTTTTAAAGGGGTCCGTCTCTTTCTTCAGCTCTGCCTTCGCCCTAAAGGCACAACAAATAATGGGTACAACAATAGCTTTTAATAGGGCTAATCATTTTTTTCAGTTTAACGCATTAAAAATATTTTATGTGATTTTAACGAGAAGTTACGATGCTTCTTGTGCGGCAGGTTAAAGTGACAGCAGCCTAATAAACCTGGTGTAGTGTGTTTAATGACTAATGTTAATTAAAAAACTAAGAAAAAAGAAAATCACTCACTCACTACTCTTGACTGAATAACTTCCGTAGCTTTAATAAGGATTCATCTATATTTAATTTATGCAGTGAAGACTGAAGTGTTTGATAACTTTCATTTCTGTATAAATACTATACTTGTTAGACCTACCTGAAAATCATAAAGCACTGTTTGCAAGGTTACATGGGTCAGAAACAATGAAAACAATAACTTTTTCTGCACTTTGACAGGGGAAGTAAAATTCTGAACTGGTCTGATTTGGCAAAGAGGAAAAATTGAGCCCTGATATATTGAAGGGCATTGGTAAATGTGACATTTATTACAATGGGTTTACGCGAAGGTTGTTTTAAGTTCACTTAAATTAAATGTTATATATTTTTTAAATGCTAAAATTGATAGCTTTTAATTTTCCTATAATGCTGAATGACTATTACGGCTAAAATTGAGTAAAAAAATATATTTCATAGAGACATGAGAAACTGTATTGGTATCAGTGATACTGGCCTTCTTTCATAAAAAGATGCCATTGAGCAAATATTTAAAATATAGGCATTTGAAATTATTACAATAAAAAATACCTTTAAATGTTAGATGCGATTAATCACGCTTAATTGCATAAAAATGTGCAATTAATTCGTTAATTTATTTTAATCGACTGACAGCACTAATTACATGAAACTATTTGGTATTGAACATAAGACGATTATTTAATCTTCATCTGTTGTTGAATTGATCACCTTTTCCTGTGCGCCCAGCAGGTTTTCCAGGATCTCAGGGAGAAGGCCCTTCCTCACAGAGCTCTTCACAAACAGATCACCAGTGGGGGTCTCTGATGAAATCCTCTGGAGCCAGACTAAAAACATATGCACACAAAAAAGTAGTACCGCTTCAATTAGTCACAAAATGGAGAACACCACAATTCAAATTCATGCAAATCAAAGTAAAAAACTAAACATCATATTAAACACACTCCTCTCACCCCAGTTTGTCCACCTGGCCCTTCTGCAGCAGAGTAGTGTAACACAAATTGTGAGCCATCATGATGGAGGGATACAGCGAGGAGAAATCCAGAGTTGCTATAGGAACACTGTAATACCTGTAAACACATACAGCGTTTGCATTTGTTAATTATCTACAAAACTTAAATGTTGCTTCAATTTAACAACATTACATAGTACCAACATCTGAGATAATGTCAATTTTGTTTTTAACTATCAGAAGAAGATAAAATGGGTAACGCTTCGTTTTACAATCCTGTTTCCCATGAACATACTATGTACTTACAATTACTTGGTAATAACTAGGTACTAACCCTGAACCTACCCCTAACCCATGTACTTACCTTATATTAGGCAGTACTTTCTAAGTAAGTACACTGTAAGTAGTAAGTACATGTAAGTACTGTACTGTAAAAGGAAGCGAAAACAGTAAGAATCTGTTGTCATTCAATAGAAATTTAATAAATAAATCTCTTTAATTACTTTTATTTATTTATTTACACTACTGTTAAAAAGTCTGAAATCAGTAAGATTTTAAAAAAATATTAACTCTTGTTCTTTCTTGTTCATTTACTCTTATGTTCACCAAGGCTGCATTTATTTGAAACAAATAACAGTAAATAGGTAATAATTGGAAGTATTGTGTACAAGTGAATATAACAGTTTTAATATTGATATGATAATTTAAAAATCAGTCTAATATTAAGGTTTAATGCTCCAGAAACATTTCTAACCATTATCAATGTTGAAAACTGTTATTCTGCTCAATGTTTGTGGAAACATAATAATAATGCTCAGGATTCTTTGAAGAATAGAACGTTTAAAAGAGCAGCATTTATTCAAATGGAAATAAATTAACAGTATAAATTTTTTTTTGTCTTTAAAGGTGCTCTAAGTGATGTCAGGTGACGTGACTTCTTGTTGACGTTTAAAGTATTTTCAATCAAAACGGAGGCTAGATAGACCCTCCATCCTCCTCATCCACGCACTAACCCCCCAAACCCCACCCCTAGGGCCTTCTTGTCAGTTATTGGCTGGAACATTTTGTTACGTTTCGTGGAACGGGTTGCCGCAGTTTGTTTTTGTTGCCATTTGTGGAGCCTGGGTTGTCTGCATTGACCACGTTTTTTTACAGTGTGTTTTGGGGAAAGGCAGCTAGCGGATAATGAGGAGACAAAAAAAGTTTGGGCCTAAAAAAACGTGTGACATAGCTTAGAGCACCTTTAATGTTTGATCTATTTAATACATCCTCGCTGAACAAAAGTCTCAACAAAACCCCAAACTTGTCAACAGATGCGTGTTTAAGTACTTTCTGAAGATTGCTTTTTTTAATAGAACTCAAGATATGCAATTTACTTCTACTCTGATTTGAGAATGAGAATTTGGTCACAAAAGTGGGTACAAACCCTTTCTCTGGTTCTATGACAGTGGCTCCAGTATAGTCCTCCCCTCCCTCTGGCCTCACCACTGGCATCACCAGATCCTGCTTCATAGCCTACACAATAAAACAATCATAAAGCCAACACATTAAATGTTGGCTAGGTTTGTTACATTAACATATGTTACACATAGACAGGCGCTGACCTGTCTCAGGAGCTGTGAAACCACTTTAATCTGCTGTCCGCGAGAGAGCAAGTAAGTCAGGGGCACCCCAGTTACTCTGGCCATTTCCATGTAATTAATGACGCACATCAACTTCTGCAGCAAGCGCAGCGGCAGATACGCATCCTTCAGACAGTACACAGCCAAACGCCTGCGGGTCTGCTCATTCCCATTCTAATCAAAAATAAGGAGAGGAAAGACACGTTTTCTGAGGGTTTACTGAGACTCCAGATGTCTTAGATGGAGTTGAGGGCTCTGATTGGCTATAAGTGTAGAACAGAGACCTGATTGGCTGTACCTGTAGATCTGTGATGATGGAATGCTGTACATCCTCCTTCTGCTCTTGCAGAAAATGGAAACTGACGGCGTTGAGTGTGTAAGAGCGCAGTTTATAATCTCTCAGCAACACCTAAAACAGAGAAAAAACCTTGGTGAGTCACAGCATGAGCAGTCATGAATCAATCTAAAGGAACAATGTGAGAGTTTGAGTTTAAGTGTGCGTACCTGTAATAGGTCAAACTGCACACGTCCTTCCATATTCACAGTTTTGTTCTCTCTGCGACCCATCTGTTTGCTCTGGAAGCTGGAGTCTTTCAGAACTGATTTGATGCCCCAACACACGACCCAGATATGGGAACATATTCACCTACAGAGACAGAAAGACAAGCGAAGCGACTCAAATGATCATCCCCTGCCTGAATTATTATAAAAAGCCTTTCTGATATGTGCAATCACTGGGTTCGTTCACTTTCCACCAAAAAGATATACATTTTATTTGTGTTAAAACATATAACAACAATTTACCTTTAATGTGGCAGCCCTGTTGAGGAGGTACGGAAGGTCAAAGTTCTGGATATTGTAGCCAGTGATGATGTCAGGATCCACTGTCCTCATAAACTCACCCCAACTCTGATATAATCACACATATGCATTTATTTACAGTATTTGTATGTATATGTGCATGTAGATAGATTGATTTTTTTATACAGAAATGTAGGACATAATTCTAACCATGTAAATAAATATAAAAAAAAAAAAAAAAACACTGAGTCTAAACATAATCAGGCCAAAGCACAAGCAGCTTTAACATTGAATGAAAACTCAGACGTCCGAACACAAAATAGGCATTACATAAAAACGACATAACTGAAACGTTACAACAATGTGGACAATTAGACTATACCTGACTCTAAGTTGTAATTTCTTCGCATTTTAAGAAAAAGGTAAAATACGAGTTTGTCAATGATGTATGGGAAAATAGTATGAGCTCCGTTTTGCTCACAATGAAGCCGATCTTCGTGGAAATTAAGTTAAACATGTAGTGCAAGAAGTGTGGCACTAATTTAGTTACCAAACTTGGATATGTGCCTAAAATTATAGCATAATAACATTAACAATAGAGTAATAATGTAAAGTGGCTAACGTTCAGGCTACTATGTACGTTTTGTCATGTTCGCATGTCACCTTTTGTGGTCCATCTCAAAATGTTCCCACACTTTGTAATTTTCTGCCCGATATATTACCGCAAGGACCAGTTTTGATTTTCTGCGACTAACTGACTGATTAAAAGTTTGTCGACTTTTAGGGGCAGACCTGAAGTGGCACCCTGCACATTTACATTTTCAGAGAAAATACATATGTAAACATTTCCATCTGAAGTGTAGTTGGAGAATCTGTGAGCACGTACCTGCAGTAGCTGCTTCTCCTGAGTAAAGCAGAGAATCTGGGAGCCCACTATACTGGCACAGCTCTGTAAGGTGAAGACTGTCCGGATAAACGGCTCCTTCTCTCCCTGACGCTGCACCATGAGGCGATCTGAATCACAGGGTCGATCTACGGCTCTGGAAACACACCTGTAACACACACAAACAGTTCAGTTAGTTACGCAGCAAGATATAATACTTTTATTTGCAGGCAATTTCAAGGCCAACAACAAGCACACTAATTGTACATAGTGGCAATGACACAATAAGCTTCTTGTTCTTGTTAATTTGGCATAGACAAGTGGTTATATATGATATTTAAATATCAAATGTTATTAAAATAAATATACCAAACCACTTGTCTATGTAATGTATTACCAAACTATTACCAAATATATATATATTTAAAAAATAATAATAATAATATATATATATATATATATATATATATATATATATATATATATATATTTTTTTTTTTTTTTTTTACTAAAACAATGAAAAGTTAAACTTGCGGGGGCGCTAAAGAGTTTGATTGATCCTAAAATTTCCAAATTAAATATTGAGATATCAGTGTGGCAAATTTCACAACTTTCTACCAAATGGTTTTATGGGAAGTCAAACAATCCAATACAGCAAAATTAGAATAAGCTAAGCTTAAACAGAGCGTATAATGCCTAAACAAACACCTTTTCGGCCAGCACACTCAATATCAAAGCTCAGGACTCTTAGTGGAGCGATCCTCTGCCATTCTCCTTCAGCTGGATGACTGATCAGATCATTCCATGCCACATCCACCTCATACTGACACAGGGAAACCTAAGAGAGAAATCAATTAAAGACAATTCAATGGATCACTCTAATACCTTAAGTGACTGTAGCAGTTGTTTTTTCTTACCTTTCCTGGATATTTTGAATCGGTCTGTCCTCCACTTCTCTCTTCCCTCACCCTGTACTTCCCTTCTGGAAGCTCAATCCAGCAGCAACCAACAACATCACAGTCCACCATGAACCTGCCATCACATGCACAATATGCAGACTTTACTTTATCAGGTCAAGCAAACACACAGTACCAGTGGTCCACCACACATTACCAGTAGAGCCACACAATTCTGGATAAATCTAATTCTGCCTTTGCCGTCCAGGATAAAAGAACATCCCAATCAAGTGAAGGGATTTGTAAGAAACTGTGGTTCCTAATTATTGTGATCCAACATTTGCCATGCATTTTAGGATAAATCAACAAACATGTCTTCTGATAGCTTATTGTTGCGTATACCGAGCTGCAGTGGACACATTTGTAAACGACTTTACTTGGAACCATTGTGCGAGAGGTCTCTTTAATACTGCGTGGTTTAAATACATGTCGCTGCTCATTGGGCCCACCCAATCATCTCAAACCCTGTTGCACACCGTTTCGCACACTGGGTTTGAGCTTGAACATGCCCGTTCCTTCTGGGTCAACGAACGGGTGCGCCAATGCAGATTTCAATGTTTGCTGTGATCGTACTTGTCAAAGGCTGAATTGTTGTCATTAAGGAATAAGATCGCAAGGGTGTTTGAATCGAGACTGCGATCTTTTGATGATATATCGTGCAGATCTAATCACCAGTTTTAAAACGTTCAAGTACACATAAACATTCACCTGATCTCAAAGTCGATGTTGGCTTCAAAAGCCTGGTAGCTCTGGGTGGAGAAATTGGCAAATTTAAAGCCCTGTTCCAGGATACGCTTCGCTGGGGCAACCAGACGGGGCATCGCCATGGTAATGCGCAGAAAGTCATGAGCTCGGTTTCCATGGTAATGATACATACCTTAATGCAAATATGGAAAAGTCAGTCAGCTACAAAAAAAGTCAAACAAACAGTTCCATTTTTCATTTAGACTACCTTTAAATGTTTGGGACTTCTCATTTTAAAAAAAAAATAATAACGAAAAAAAAAATAATAATAAAAAAAATAAAAATAAAATAATAATAATTTTATCCAGCAAGGACACATTAAATTGATAAAAAGTGACAGTAAAGAATGACAAAATGTACCATGGTTTGCACAAAAATATTACTGTTACAACAAATAATAATAATATGATATTGTCTTTTATTATATTGTAGTTATTTAGATATTGTAGTTATTTTCTGAGCAGCAAATCATCATATTAAAAATGATTTCTGAAGGATCACGCACACTGAAGACTGGAGTAAATTCAGCTCTGCCATCACAGGAATAAATTACACTTAGAAAATACATATAAAATAGAAGACAGTTACTCTACTTTAAATTGTCATAATGTTTCACAATATTAGTGTTACTCTATTTTTGATCAAACAAATGCAGCATTGGTGACAGAAAAGACTTCTCTGAAAAACATTTTTAAAAATCTTTAAAAACACACATTTACACTAACATGACTTACTTTCTTTTGTGGTAATGTCCACTGCCAGCACTGTGACCGCTATGTTGTCTTTATTGGAGCGCATGTCCCTTCAATACAGCAGAGAATTCAGCTCTCTCTGAAACTCAGCCAAGTGTGCATTTGTAAAACCTGAGAGAGACAGAGAGAAAAAACATGAACATTGCGTTTACTACATTGCAATGACACTGAACACTATCCTGTAACTGTCGGCTCACCATTTGGGGGCAGGAACAGAGAAATCATTGGGCGAAATCCATGAATGTGGCAGCACACGCTATTTCCACTATCCGTCACACCAAACATACGCACTATGGGCACTTTACCCTGTACCTGTCCAGGCATACCTGCTACCACAGGTCCTAAACACCAAACGACAGCACAATGAGGAAGAGGTCTGGATGAAATCATGGATTTGTTTGTGTGTGTGTGTGTGTGTGTGCATCTGTGAGAGCATGTGTGTCTCACCCAAGTAATAATCCAGGTCTATCTGCTGAAAAATGAGTGTGTCTGATTTTGGTTGAAGAGGCGGTGCATGAGGTCGTTTCCAACGTGGATTAAGGTCAGCAGAGAATAACTCACCTGAGCAAAAGAGGGTAGGTCATGTGAGGTCAGGGTCACAAAGTTAGAGTAATGTTTTTCCTTGCATTTAAAAAACTAAATAAAATAAAAAATACTAATTAAATAAAAAAATGGAAATATAAGGAAATTAACCATACAATCTAACCATATGATCCAAGGTGCAATACTTTGAGTAGAAGCTTTTAACGAGATGTGGGAACCTTGTGCGAAGATTTATGATTATATATTTAAGATATTTATGATATTTATATATATATATATATATATATATATATATATATATATATATAGGGTGTCACAGTCTTACCGCAATACAATAGTGCAACAATATGTATTGTGGATAGTTCACCCAAAATAAAAATGTATTTGATGAAAAAATAAAGTTTACTGAGTTTTAGTGTAAATTAAAATTAAATTACTACGTGTAATGTTGAATATAATGTATAATAATGCAATGGGGGAATGTTTGTGGGTCCTGATAGTGCCAAATGCCCAACAATATTTTAAATATATCTAGTCAGTGACAGCGTGCAAGCATATTAGTCTAAAATAATTCTGTATTTTCAGCTTTAGAGACAGCGCCAACTCCAAGCCTATTCATTTCCACTCCCAATGTAATATGAAATTTAGCATTTTAATCAACAGTACATTTTTTGTTTATCTGGCTTTTACCATGTCTTAGAGTATCGCAATAATATTGTATCGTGAATTCAGATATCGAGATATGTATCAAATCGTGACATGAGGGCATCATTACACTCGCAAATGTATATATTATGTGGGTCATTCATTTTCTGTTCTAAGATTAGGATTATGGAATTGCCTTTTTTTGATTGTACTGTAGTTGTATGCATCAGCTGCTATGTTGCTATGAATATTTTGTAGATTTTTGGTGTATAATAAATAATGATAATTAATTAATTAATTAAAAAAACAGACAAAACATACTTACCCACTGGAATGACATCATGGCCAGCTTGGCCCTCCCCTGACTCCACCTCCATATCCATTTCATCAAATAGAGCAAGTTCCTCTTCAAACTGGAGGGACTATCCTCCCATTCTGTGCTAATTTTCCCCTTCTTGGCTGTGAAGCCCCGCCATTCCAGGGCCTCCATTGCGTCTTTAAAGTCCATTCTGAAGCAGCCTTACAAAACAATTTCAACACTTGATGAGCAAATTAAACACTCAAAACACAGATACAAACGTCTCGAGATGACTCTATAAGATGTTTTCAACTAAGTTGAAACAAAAAAGCAACAACAACAAAACACTCACAAACGATCAGGAATACAGAATATGTAGGCTATAACAAATTATTTAGAGTATAAAGAAATATAATAAAGATATGGTACACGACACACTACATAATTAAACGTCTTAGCCCAACGTCTCAAAACTAAAGAATAACAATGGAGTGTCTGACTGCATCATTTACATAAAAGGGGCGGGGCTAATGAAACAAACGTACAAACTTGTTGAGTATTTCAACAAGCTGCTTACTATTTGTTTGTTATAACTTTTACATGTTAGATGTAACAGTTAGACATGTTAGATGTAGACATGTTGACGTTAACTTACTTCTAAAATAATAAGAAGCAATTTCTGATAATCGTGAGGGTCTTTAGGTTGAGTCAACATACTGAAAATCATAGTGCATAAACATTCATATTTCGTTTCCCAAGCATTGTACATAAGTTATAGGCCTGTTGTATAACTTTTTTACACGCGTATTATAATACTTATAATCAATCGTAACTGGTTATTCAGCAATCAAAAGAATACTGTTTATTTTCTTACTTTTTAGTTGCTTATTATATTGCGTTTAAAATAACATAACGTTACTAGGCGAACTGTACAAACAAGAAACGTAGCAAAGATGTTAGCAATACATAAATACAACAAAGAGTCAGCAAATTCATGCAACATCGCAAAAACAAGCTGCATCAGATATCGAGGTGAACTCTAACAACGGAATAAATAAATAATCTTTCACCTTTTATTCCAGCTCGAGCTCTACATTACTCCATAAATGCACTAGATAAATCTCCCGCCACTTCACAGTGCTGGATGTCAGTTTCCACCGGACATGAGAGACAACATCCGCGTTTTCCCGGTAAAATTGCGTTGGGTCTACAGAGGACTGCAATTGGTCAAAAAGAAGGAAGTGATTCGCCTACATGGACGACGACAGCTGCCATGTTGAGAGGGTCGTGATGGTCGTGATGAAGAAAAGTGATTAAAACAGTTTTGATGATAGATGGATGGATGGATGGGATGGATGGATGGATGGATGGATAGATATAGATAGATATAGATAGATAGATAGATAGATAGATAAACACACACTATGTATGTATATATATATATATATATATATATATATATATATATATATATATATATATATATATATATATATATATATATATATATATATACTGTATACATACACACACACACACACACACACACATATATATATATATATATATATATATATATATGTATACTGTATACATTTTATTATGTATTTTTTGTCATTTCTGTACATAAATAATTATATGTGTCTTTGATTAACGTTACAGTGATCAAGGCAGTAGAACGTGAAGCTGAAAATGCGTACAAAAAGCATAAAAAGCCATAAAAAGCCTCCTTTGGGAGTTAAATTCTAAGGAAATTGTGTAGCCAATTGAAAATGATCATTCAGGTAAACGCCTAGTTCTCTGTTAAAGTGGAGACGGCGTCAGATAAGACACGCCCACTTTGTATGACGTGTTTGGTCGCATGCGAGCTGTCACTCTGACGGACAGCCAAATTGTCCAACAGGCAGAATCTGCGCAGGAGACTTCGCCCACTGTCAAATCATCCTTCTGGTGATTGATTTCAGCAGATGCGAAGCTTGCGCCGCTGAGCGAGGAAAAGACGCAACCGCAGGGTGAGCGAATAACAGTTTTTGTCAGTTGTCAGTTTGAAATTAAATATCTGTGTGTTTTAAAACCCGGAGAGGGAAATTATCTTCAAGCTGCAAAGCCCGTGAATACTGTCACGCGCAGTGCTCTCTCGTTTACCCGTGTCTAACCCACTTTTGCAGCCTGCTCTCGCCTGGCCAGTCTGTCCTTCCTCAAGCGTGCAAGACGACATTCCGCAACTTGTGCCTTTTTTTGATCGTGTCAATCTGTTTATTGTATGCACTTTCAATTTTATACCCACGAAACACTTTATATGTTTTTTTTTCATGGTGACAAACAATGAATGCATTTTACGTTGGACTGTTCCTGTGTGGTCAAAGCGCACGTACCATGTCAGGGCGCGCGCTCGCGCACGCAAACTGTTTGCGTCCTGAGAGAGACTCGGGTGGTAAAATGCCCACCAGTCATAAATGACACATCACCAACACTTCAATACTACATTGGGGTTTCATAATCCAAGTAACCATTGAATGGAGGTGTGTTTATAATGTATGGAGGACCTTTAAGTAACCTTATCTATTTAATGAATCCTGGCTGGGTCTAAAGGGACTACAGTCTATAAGCCTCTTCTCTCAATTTACGTTACTTTCAGTCCTTCTCGTTAACAGGCCTCATGTTGCTCAATGTATGTTGTAATTGGAGGGTGTGTAAGTGATTGTGTGATTGACTGCCTGCCCGGTATTACATAGTATTGTGATCATAGACCGTAAAAAAATCATGCCTTGACTTGAGATGAAGGCATAATGTCACTATGTATTTGTAGACCTCTCACCTGATCTGAACATGCACTTGCTCCTAGTTCTTGCTCATTCCTTTTAAAAAATGTGTTTCCATGTGCAAATCTGAGAGGAAGAGCCAATGAGCCATGTTGGAAGATGAGTCGTTATGATGAAATGCTGTGGATGTAAATTGTTGTAATTTGGGGAAAGTGAAGAAGTGTGGTTTAAAGGTCATATACAGATGTTGACAGCTCATGTGTGTCACATAAGGCTACATTCGTCATTGTATGATGGATATAAGTGACACATTAGTTTAAATGTCAGGAGTTCAATGTAGATGAGACTGAAAACATGGATAAATTGATTGATATTACCATTGTCTTCCATTACCCAGCATGCCACTGGCACGCAGTTTGTCGGTCACTTCCCTGTCTGGCCTGGAGGACTGGGACGAAGAGTTTGATCGTGAGGATGCAATCCTCTTTCAGATTGCATGGAGGTCTCTAATAAAGGTGTGTGTGTGTTTATTTTCTTGGTTAAGATTTTTCGTTGCTAATGTATCATCATAGACATTTCAAATCATATCCTCAAAAATCTGCACTACCATTTAAGTTTGGGATCAGTAAGATTAAATGCTTTTGAAAGAGGCTGCATTTTTTAATCAAAAATAAATATACAGTAATATTGTGAAATATTGCAAAACATCGTTACACCAAACTTCAGTGTCACATGATCCTTCAGAAATCATTCTAATATGATGATTTGGTGCTCAAGAAACAAACTCTTCTGATTATTATTACCAATGTGGAAAACCGTTGTGCTTCTGTTTGTGGAAACTGATTTATTTTTCAGGTTTCTTTGAAAATAATAATTTGTAACGTTATAATTTGATATGTCTTTACTGTCATATTTGAACAATTTAATGCATCCTGAATAAAATTATAAATTACTTAAATTACTGAACTGTAGTACATTTTAGTTAAAATATTTGTATTGTTTTTACACTGACATGTCATGAGAATGAAAGAATGAAAAAGTGAAAGAATGAAAGTCATGGCAGAATTTGAATATTTTTGGTGAATATCCCAGATGTTTATATACAGCTATGCAAAAAATATAGAGACCACTGCTGATTTGGCAGTGGTCTCTAATATTTTTTTCCATAGCTGTATATATATATATATATAATTATACACAGTATGCACAATTATACACCCACATATATTATGTAAACACAAACTTTTATTTTGGATGCTATTAATTGTCGACAGCCCCTATTAAACCAAATAACCAATTGTTTTAAAGAGAGTTATTAGATAGTCTACAATAATTACCGTTTTGAAAAGGTAGAAACCAGATACAGATACTTGTTGTTGTCACACCACAAAAACTTATATGCCACATGACTCAAGCGCCAAGCGTTCAGATACCGTATCCATCCACATACCATCATGTGACTTCTAGTGTTGGTATTTGCTGCACTCTGTGAATATTATATATCTTGACGCAGTATAAGATAAAAGGTCAAGGAGACATTACGATAGCAGTCAACAACGCCAAGTTTAAAGTGTTTGGTGGCCTTTTCTTTGCTGGACCTAAACATCTGTTGAAGGTTAACTGAACTACTCTCATTTGTGGTAGTTGGTGGCATTTACACGGTGATCCAGACCAAGGCACGTCTGACCTGCGAGGAATGGGGTGAGAACTACTTTCTAGTTGGCCCGTATATGGAGTCCAATGTCAGGACGCAAGTGGAGCTGATCGAACCCTCTAATGCAGCACTCAGAAGAACCATTGATAAAATGAACAGCAGTGGGTGCAAGGTATACAAATGCATGTCATCTTTGCTCGCTAGTTGACTTAATACATATGAAAAAGAAAGACAATTTCTAGCTCTGGGTTTGTTCACCATTTATCCACACTAAATGTGCACACACATCACGCAGCCCGTTTTAATCTGCTCTTATCCTCAGTGAAACCCTAAACCTTCATTCTGTGTGTGTGTGTGTGTGTGTGTGTTTAAAGGTTAAAAGGCTATATCTGTGTCTCTACAGCTAGACTAAGGTCTATTTCTGTTCTTTGAGAGAATTTTCCACTGAGAGCATTTTGTGAATTGGTGCCAGCATTATTGCCAGGTCACTTTGCTGTCATCTAGGTTTCTAGTAGAAAGTACTAAAGATTGTGATCTTTGAATAAATTTGGCAAAACTGTATGAAGACAATATCTGCAAGTGTGGTGGTAATCTTGGTTTTCGTGAATGTTTTAATGAATCGTTTCAGATCTTTTGCAAAGGGACACAGTTTCTGACTTGATTCCTTCCTTTGCCTCCTTCTCTAGGTATATTTTGGTCGATGGCTGATTGAAGGCTCTCCATATGTGATTCTGCTAGACGTGGGCTTCACGGCCTGGTCTTTGGACCGCTGGAAGAGTGAATTGTGGGAGAAATGTGGTATTGGTGTGCCCTGGTTCTAACAGAGAGGCTAACGATGCTGTTCTCTTTGGCTTCCTCACTGCATGGCTGCTGGGAGAGGTTTGTGCAGTGTTGTTTTTGTGTATTTATTAATATTTTTAAATTACTGGTGGCTTTTATTTTATATAATCAGTTTAAGTTTTACTAAATTTGCTTTTGTCATTTATTAACTTTCTATTTAGCTTTAATTTATTTTTAATTTGGTATTAGGCATTTTTTAACTTTCGTTTTTAATTTCGTATTTAATCTTATATTAAATTGTATTGTATTTTAATAGTTTTAGTTAAAGGTGCTATATGTATTTTTAGCGGCCTCTATAGATGTTTCAGATTGCAACCAATTTTTACAAATTAAACGATCTTGCGCGTGCTCGAACACAAGAGCTAGCACTCATAGTACACGGCCACACTGAGACTTTCAACACACCGGAGAAAGCGTCACACAACATGGTGGAAACGCATGTAAACTCCCACTGCAATGTTACTATAATAGGCAACTTTTATCAGCTTGACATTGAACTAATGCTTCATGATAACGTTACATTGACTGCATTTAGCCGACATGTGGTATTCTTTTTTACAGTCTATGGGTGAATCTAGCATAAGGTATTTCTCTAACTACTCGTGTATCTTTCACAATCAATCAGCATTGTCAACATAGGTGAGTGTATAATATGATAATAAATGGTTAGTGAACTAGAACAATTTTAGTGTAACAGTAAGATCGTAGGAAGTAACATTACTGTACTGAACGTGTCTGGAAATGTTTATTATAAACAATATGATAGTAGTGGGATGAGTGACGTTAGACAGTAGATCTTGTACATAAAATAAAAGTTACATCCTAAAGCTCCTTTTTTGTTATCCTGGAACAGTCTTTCGTATTCATTTCATGTCTCATATATGTTGTAGTTTACCTGCTATTTCATTAATCCATCTATTTCGTTAATCCGTGCTTTCGTCCTAAGTCGATTCGATTCACCGTTTGGCTCGACGAGTTTTAGCAGATTCATTTTTGTTTTGTTGTGTTTTTTTTATATTTATGTGTAGTTTGTGTTGGAGTGTGTGTTGTGCTGGAGGCAGGAGTTTTTTGGTGTTATCAGACTTCATGTCATTCGCTTCTAGTGCAGTCACAGACTGTATATAAAAATGAGAGAGGCTCAGGAACGTGCATGCACGTCACATTCGATGGATTTCGCAGAAAATCCGACTCGGAGAATTCACATAGAAATAGGAACACTGGCCTTCAGAGATAATAGCAAAACCTCAAAAGTGGATCATTGTAAAATGTGATTACAACCCCTTCACACACATGCAATACGATTCATTTTAGAAGAAAAGTTACTTATAGCACCTTTAACTAACTACACCGGTGTGTGTCATTCCTTTTCTTTAATATCTATATGTAATATTAACTTTGTCATTTGGTAACCCACTGAATATATATATATATATATATTGTATATATATATTCAGTGGTTAATCACAACTAAATAAAAGTTAATATTCATATGTATTAAGAAGAAATGAATGGCACAGTCGATATAGTAAGTATATATATATATATATATTAGTGCTGTCAAACGATTAATATATTTGAATCGCGATTAATCGTATTAATTTCATAGTTAACTCGCGATTAATCGCACGGTTTCTAAACGTCTTTTGATTTCTTTTTGTTACATATTTTTTTCTCATTTAATGCTCTTATCAACATGGGAAAGTGGATTGGCTTGTTTAGTGCAAATGTTTTTTATTATTATTATTGAAAATAACATTGGAATAGTGTTCAATTTCACACTAACATACCAATAATCTCTCACACAATGTAACACTGTCTATAGCAATAAAGGGTGAAAGAAATACTGACGAGGTCCTGATATCACGAGGAACGAGAGTGTGCGGAAGTGTGCGGCACAAAACGAGTGTGTGCGCACAAAACGTCCTGCGCTGCGATCTGAAACCCATTCATTTCAATTGCTTGCGCCGCGCGAGGCGTTTTGTTGCTCTTCGACACAAAGCGCAAGCGGATCTAGCTAGACCGTATAACAAAACAACAGGCACGATGCACACACTCGTTTGGGCTTGCGAGCCGGCTTTGAGTGGATGACGAGCGTAGAACGCCGAAATGAGATAGGATTCAGGGCGCATGCCGTCCTGTTGCAGACATGTGAAAAAAGTACAAAGTTTGCTAGGACACGACCGTTAAAAAAGGCCGTTAATCGCGCTGATAAAAAAATTAACGCCGATAATAACACGTTAAACTGACAGCCCTGAATATATATATATATATTATTATTATTTATTTTTTTTAAAGATAAATCATTGTATCTTTTTATTTGGAACATGGACATAAAAGATGTTTAACTCTCATTTATTATGATTATGGTTGTGTGTTTCAGTATGCAGCTCAGTGTGACGACCCTCCTCACATCGTGGCACATTTTCACGAGTGGCTGGCAGGTTTGGGGCTTGTCTTATGTAGGCAGCGCCAGTTACCCATAGCAACCATCTTCACCACACACGCCACTCTGCTCGGCCGATACCTGTGTGCCGGGAGCGTCGACTTCTACAACAACCTTGCAGAGGTTCGTTTGTGCAAGAGATTGTGTATTTGTAAATGCGTGATACTTCCCCATTACTGTTCTAACTCCAGATAGCGTCTCTAATATACCTTTTTAATGTACTGTACCCACCCAATGTATCTGCACTGTGTGATTTTTATTTTTTTTTTGACTCTGTGTTTTGGATGGTGCCTGGGAGGTTCAGTGTTGAAACTTTTTGGAGAGATAAACCCATATATAGCATACTAATACTAGTCAATAAACAACAAACTGGTTTAAGAGAAAGTATTTTAACATTTAAAAAAATACTTGACCTTTTAGGAAAGTGTTCTGAAGTGTCTTGTTATTTCTCCATGTGTAGTTTAATGTGGATAAAGAGGCAGGTGACAGGCAGATCTATCACCGGTACTGTCTGGAGCGTGCAGCAGCCCGCTGTACACACGTTTTCACCACCGTCTCTCAGATCACCGCCATTGAGGCCGAGCACTTACTAAAGCGGAAACCAGGTGACTTTGGTTTCTTATAAAGACTGTTACACTAATTTTCTAATGGCATTATGGCACTGTCAGATGAGACCATTTAAAATGTCCTCATGGCTGGATTGATCTGGTTTTAGATCTGGTATTTTCACTCAGGAGGCTTCTTGATTTAGTTCAGAAATGTAATTTTGTCCAGGAATCTGCTGTTTTGTTTAACCCCATTTTTAACCATTTGCTTAAGATGTCAATTTTCACTTTTCTCTGTCAGATATTGTGACTCCTAACGGTCTGAATGTGAAGAAGTTCTCAGCCATGCATGAGTTCCAGAACTCTCCACGCTCAGAGTAAAGCGCGCATCCAGGAGTTTGTCAGAGGCCATTTCTATGGGTCAGGGTTCATAATGACGAGCAATCATATTCACATGTCCATATACGATAACACTCTTGTCATACATATGTTTTCTTGTTGTTTTGTGTTCCCTGCAGGCATTTAGATTTTAACCTTGACAAGACGGTGTTTCTTTTTATTTGCTGGACGCTATGAATTCTCTAATAAAGGAGCTGATATCTTTCTTGAAGCATTGGCCAGACTTAATTACCTTCTGAGGGCAAGTATTTGTGTTTTAGGGTGTACACTAGAGATGTGCGGTGATCAACACCTGAATCTGCTGTTAAAAATAAATAATTCACCCACTCACCGACCTAAACCTATGATTTTCTCTGATTCAGATATCATCACCTGACCTGCGTTGATTGTCACATTACAGTTAGCCTATTCTAATTCTCAATGTTAAACATGATGTTATGGTAACATATAACACTGAAGTACTACCTCTGTGACTGGAGCAGCAGCATTTGAATTTAAACGGACACACACGAAATTACATTATCTGTGGGGTATTTTGTAGCTAAAACTGAACATACACACTCTGGATACAACAGAGACTTATTTTACATATAGCAAAAAGGGGCATTATACCACACCCTTTAAGCTTGTGTGTATTCTTTAAAGTTATTACGCGATATCTCATGTAGGTTTTTTTCCATTATGTTTTATATAATGACCACTAAAAGGTGCTCTAGGCAAATTTTTTTTTCTCGATTGATTTTCCCTGAAGAGAAATGCACTTTGTTGACAACAAAAGTAAAAGACTGGTGCACGTTCATTGAGATTTTACCATGAAAAGTTCTGTCTTTAATAAAATCAACACAATGTAATTATCTCATTCACCCACAATTAATTGAAATGTTATTTTGTATTACTTGGCCCGCCTCACCCGGATATAAGCGCAGATCGTTCATCATTAGTGTACACTGTACATTTGCTACTTCACTGTACAAACACACAAAATGATGAAGATGGAGAATCTTTGACTTTGTTAGAAAAGTTTTAAATGTGACTGTTGATTTTAAACATTATTCTTGTGGTTCTAGGTGAATCACAGCGAGGTGACTGTAATAGCATTCTTCATCATGCCTGCTCGCACAAACAACTTCAACGTGGAGACCCTGAAGGGCCAAGCCGTGCGGAAACAGCTCTGGTAACCATGACAGCTGGCACTGTGAGGACTACTATTGTGAATGACACTGTGTAGCTCAACCTACTTACTACATAGAAGATTCGCCTAGAATGCCGCCACATGTCTTGAAGAGCAGTGCTAATGTGATAATATTTACACTGTATTTTGAATTCGCTTTTGTTTTTAGTTTTCAATATTTTTCGTTTTTTAATTTTATGTGCCTTTTTTATAAATTTGTTTTTAACTCTTCATCTTCATCTTTTTTTTTCTTTAGTAAGTTGCAACTTTAAAAATTTTCCTTTGTTTTACATTTTTCATCTAATATATATATATATATATATATATATATATATATATATATTAATTTTTTTTATTTTTTTTATTTTTTTTCTAGCTTAAAGGTCCCCTGACTTGAAAATTTTCTTTTTTTTTACATTAATATGATAAAATATTTTAAATACTTCAAAAACTTCTCACGATTCAGGTAATCTCGAGCAGTAATAGTATAAACATATAATAGCTGAAGTAAAAGTATTCGAGAGAGTTTCACATGTAATACATAGCTATTTCATATGCAAGCATGTCAGCCAATCACAGCAGAGGCCGGTTACGCACAGCAGGCACCCTTCAGGCTAAAATCAGGCTAGGAAAAATGCCTTTTATTTCTTAATTAAAAATTATAGACTATTTTTAGACTATTTTTATCTAAAAAACATACTAACATTATAAAGGCAACCCAGGAAACATAAAATAATAAAAGAACCCCATGTCAGAGGACCTTTAATTAATTATTATTTTTTTTATCGATTTTAGCTAACAATAGCAATACTGGTCTACAGCGTCCCAACACAGCTTCCATTCAAGCAGTGAAGGATGTATGAGAATGTGGAAAGAATTGTGATTTAGTTATTATTAAAATAAACAGTAGTCATAATCTCACCTAAGTGAAAGGAATAGTCAAAATTATAGTTATTTATTAATTATTTTTACATAAATATAATTATTGACTTATCATTTGCTCAGAAACATTTTTTTTGTTCTCTCGACGTTTCAGGGTGCTTTCACACTTGGTTCGATTGCCTGGTTCTTCCCCCTTCCCCTGCTTATACAAATAATTACATTATTTTTGTCTGAACGTGCAATGCGTTTGCGCATAGCCGCAAAATGCAGGTAGCGTTCCTCACCTCACTTTATATATATATATATTTTTTTGTAACTTGATTACATTTTCAAAGCATCAGCATTGCCGCAAATGTTCTAAAGAAGGCGGGAGTCCATTACTGCAGAAGGCAAACAGAAATAAAATGCACATTTTCTCTGCTTGCAGTGCATCAGCTTGTCAGGAAGGTGAGTGAAACCCACAAAACAGGTCATACGTCATCAATTGCGGTTCACTTCTGCAATTTAGTACGATTGTGTACCACCGACCAACCTTTTTAATGCAGATTCAGGCACAGTACGCGAGTGTGCACCGAAGTTCGGAAAACAGTGTTCACATCGTCAAAACAAAATGAACTTGGAACATGGGTGCGCACCAAAAGTGTTAGTGTGAAAGCACCCTTATTTTCAGGGAATCAGGGTCTGTTGGGACAGTGAATGGATTTTGTTGTGATATTGCTTCTTTGTTGTATTGTCAGGGACACTGCACAGACTGTGAAGGAGCGCTTTGGGAAGAAACTCTACGAATCACTTTTAGTGTAAGTTGCCTCTTCGACTGCATGGCAAAAGTGTGTGAATCCCTTCTTCGGAGTGACATTGCTCTCTTTTTCGTTCTCAGAGGGCAGTTGCCTGATGTGTCTAAGATGTTAGATAAAGAGGACTTCACCATAATGAAGCGTGCCATCTTCGCCACCCAACGACAGTGTCTGCCCCCGTCTGCACTCACAACATGCTGGAGGACAGCAGTGACCCCATCCTCAACTGCATCCGCCGCATTGGCCTCTTCAACACCTCCTCAGGACCGAGTCAAGGTACACAGACACACTGTATATAATTAAAAGGCTCACTAATTGATTCGTTTTGCTGTGGGAAAAATACTGAATATACTTTTAAAGACTTCTGTTCTTCTGCCAGGTGATTTTCCATCCAGAGTTTCTCTCCTCAACTTCTCCTCTCCTGCCGATGGACTCACGAGGAGTTTGTGAGAGGCTGCCACCTTGGAGTATTTCCATCTTACTATGAGCCCTGGGGATACACGCCAGGTATAACTATTGACCTTATTCAGAGCAGCACCATGACAGGTATGAAAGTGAGGCTGTGAGGGATAGACTTACCGTGTTTCCAATGGCATGCGCTGTAAAAAGCTGAATAAAGTTCATAGATTACTTACAATTTTTTCACAGCTTACATTGTTGGGAGTTTTTTGTCAACTGAAATTTCTTGGAAAGATATTTTTTCACTATTTCATGAGCAGAACAATCCGAAAAACACATTAAATAACAGTACAGCCCATTGAAGAGATGCATGTTTATCCCTCACAGCCTCGCTTTCATTCTCATTAAAAATAAAGATGGCGCTGCCGTGAATAAGGCGTATACACACTCTCTATTTGTACGCTGACTGTTCAAAGGTTTGGAGACAACATTATATTTTTTTGAAAGAAATTATGACATTTTTAGAATTATACAAAATACTTTTATTTCAAATAAATGCTTTTCTTTTGATATTTTCTATTCATCCTGAAAAGGTGAATGTTTCTATTCTATTCATCCTGAAAAATTCTTCTTGAGCAGCATATCAGCAAATTAGAATGATTGAAAAAAATCCACATTTTATATAAAATGTCAGTGTATTATTGTATTTACTGTATTTTTGACCAAATCAATGTAGCCTTGAAAGGAAAAGACACTTATTCTACTGACCCCTAACATTTTAACGGTAGTGTATGAACTAATTAATTGTGTATTAAAGGGTTAGTTCACCCAAAAATGAAAATTAAGTCATTAATCTCTCACCCCATGCTGTACCAACCCCTTAAGACCTTCGTTCATCTTCGGAACACAAATGAAGATATTTTTCTATTAAATCTAGAGCTGGATCATCTCTCCATAGACTGCCTAAGGGACTGGCTCTTGACGGCCCATAAAGTCATTAAAGAAAATGTTTAAATATTCCATGTGCCTACAGTGGCTCAATGTATAAGTTTATCAAGCGACAAGGATACTTTTTTGTGCGAAACATAAATAATGACTTTATTGCGACTATTCCATTACTTCCTTATGGCGCATGCGCGAGAACTGAGATGAGGACGTTCTTCCGACTACTTTGTTACCGGCTGCTCACCGCTTAGGAGTATTACATTTATTTACCGCATAAGATAAGATCCATATATAAGGCGCTCTCGGCTATATCAGCACGTCATCTTATACGGTAGGTGTCGGTAATACTCCTAAGCGGTGAGCAGCCGGTGACAAATGTAGTCGAAGAAGACCTTCCTCATCTCAGTTCTCGCGCATGCGCCCATAATGAAGTAATGGAATAGTCGAGATGAAGCCGTTATTTATGTTTTTTTTTCGCACAAAAAGTATCCTCGTCGCCTGAGAAACTTATAATTAAGCCACTGTAGGCACATGGAATATTTAAACATTTTCTTTAATGATTTATGGGCCGTCAAGAGCCAGTCCCTTAGGCAGTCTATGGAGGAGCTGATCCGAGCTCTCAGATTTAATAAAAAATATCTTTATTTTGTGTTCCGGAAGATGGACGGAAGGTCTTACCGGGGTTGGTACAGCATGGGGGTGAGTAATTAATGACTTGAATTTTCATTTTTGGGTGAACTAACCCTTTAAATAACTGCAAGCATCTCTCTCCCAGCTGAGTGTACAGTGATGGGTATCCCATCGATCTCCACTAACCTGTCTGGGTTCGGCTGTTTCATGGAGTGAGCACATTGCTGACCCATCAGCTTACGGTGAGAGCCGTACATTTAATGGTGGGAAAGATAAACAGCATCTACAAGATTTAAATTTTTTTCTGAAGTCTCATTTTTGTTTGAAGAAGTCTGACTTGGTTCCTAATTCCCTCTCTCTCTTAGGCAATCTATATTCTGGATTCGGCGGTATCGCTGGTGGCACTTGGGAGCCCTGTAATCAGCTAACATCCTCCTGTTTTCCAGTTCTGTCAGCAGAGCCGCAGGCAGAGGATCATTCAAAGGAATCCTGACTGAGCGCCTGAGTGACCTGCTAGACTGGAGGTATCTGGTGCAGGTAGACAACACACACACACACACACACACACACACACACACACACACACACACACACACACACTCTCTCAATGAATTGCTTTTCCCTAGTCCATACCACCCAGGACTGTCAGCTGGACACACCACAAGATGTGTCCAAATAAGTGTATATGCTTCAAAACAGATAAGGCTCACAGGTTTTGGTTCTCAAAACTAATATAACATATTTTTATTTCTTAGTATTACATCTCTGCCCGTCATATGGCTTTGGCGAAAGCTTTTCCGGACACATACGTCTATGAGCCTCAAGAACCTTCTTCAGTAAGTTAAAATGATGACTTAAAGGATTAGTTCACTTTTGAAAAAACTTTTGCTGATAATTTACTCACCCCCATGTCATCCAAGATGTCCATGTCTTTCTTTCTTCAGTTAGAAAAGAAATTAAAGGTTTTTGATGAAAACATTCCAGGATTTTTCTCCATATAATGGACTTCCATGGGAACCAGACGGTCCAAGCTCCAAAAGATCGTTAATAACAGTTTCAGATGCAGCTTCAAATGTCTTTAAACGACACCAGACGATGAATAAGGGTCTTATCATGCGAAACGATGGGTTATTTCAAAACTTATTCCAAAAATGTAACTTTTCTAAGGACAAATGGTAGCCTAGCTCTATTCTGGAGGCGCGTTTAACGTCACGTAATACGTAATTACGTTCAAAAGGTCACGGCGACGTAGCTGGAAGTACAGAGTCAGTAAGTTGAACACATAGGTTGAACGTGCAAACTAACTCAAACGCCGTTTACAAAAAAAAAAAAAAGGAATTAAAAGGTAAAGTAACGATGTTCGGACGATTTTGATTCTGTACTTCCGGCTACGTCGCCCGTGACCTTTTGAACGTAATTACGTATTACGTGACGTTACAACGCGCCTCCAGAATAGAGCTAGGCTACCATTTGTCCTTAGAAAAGTTACATTTTTGGAATAAGTTTTGAAATAACCCATCGTTTCGCATGATAAGACCCTTATTCATCGTCTGGTGTCGTTTAAAGACATTTGAAGCTGCATCTGAAACTGTTATTAACGATCTTTTGGAGCTTGGACCGTCTGGTTCCCATGGAAGTCCATTATATGGAGAAAAATCCTGGAATGTTTTCATCAAAAACCTTAATTTCTTTTCAACTGAGGAAAGAAAGACATGGACATCTTGGATGACATGGGGGTGAGTAAATTATCAGCAAAAGTTTTTTCAAAAGTGAACTAATCCTTTAAGTCTGAAATTTAATTATCTAGACTTGTGGTTCTCAACCTGAACTCTCAACCCGGACTTCTCAACCTCAGCAGACGTCGCAGGGACTTTGGTTGCATTTGAGTGTAAACATTTTTTTTACAATGCTTTTCAAGTTAGTTACAAACAACTAGACAAGTCATGGGGATTTTGAAGTCATGGATTTTGGGGCCTTGGAGTCAAAAAGGTTGAAAACCACTGACCGCTCTAGACATATCTGGTTAATGTCTGAGCTAAGATGTAAATATTTGTTGACATTTATTCTGTTATTCACGGAATCCAGGCCGACAGGCTTCCGTTACCCCTGACCTGCCTCTGTGCCCCCTTCTCCGCCCACCGCTTCACTCCGTCTCCTCATCACAGCGAGGGTGAAGACGAGGATGAACCGTATGACGAAGATCTGGAAGCAGAGAAAGACCGGCTCAACATCCGCCAACCGACTCATTGTACCGAGCCGCAACAAGAATCATACAGTCGGTCTCCCTGAGAAAAACTAAAACACAGCCCTACATGCACACATACACAAACTGTAGCTTATACTGTGAGGCATTTATATATACACGCACACTTTAAACACAAAAACACTCCCCTAAAAGTGAAAGTTATGCCTGCAAACTGTGTGTTTGCATGTTGGTTTTCTGAAAGAGAAATAAATAAGATGTTTAAGTAAATGGCGAGCCATAGTTTGTGAAGATTTCACTGGTGTCTTTCGCACAAGACCTGTTAGAAAAACAACTGAGAGCAAAGGATTTACAGTAGTTGTAGCTAGTGTTATTCAGATGACAATTCCTATGGATTCATACCAAACTGACCTCCAGCTGTGTGTCTGTGATGCTGGTCTTAAAGGGATAGATCACTCAAAAAATAAAAATTAGCCCATGATTTACTCACCCTCAAGTCATCCTAGGCGTATATGACATTCTTCTTCCAGACGAACACTGAGTTAAAATAAAAAATGTCCCGATTTCTTAGCTTTATATTGGCAGTGAATGGTTGTTTATTACTCCATAAAGAAGCATCCATCCATGATAAAAGTGCTCTACATTGCTCTGCGAGGGTTAATAAAGGCCTTAAGAAGGAATGCTACATGTTTATGTAAGAAAAGATTAATTTTTAAAACTTTATCGACTACAATAACTAGCTTCCGGCTAACAGCCTACGCGTACTATACAAGTCGATTAGTCTTCCTCTGTAAATCGATGTCTGCCAGAAGCTAGTTTATTTTAGTCGATGAAGTTTTAACATGGATGTTTTTCTTACACAGACACATCACTTCACCTCAGTGATTTATTTACCCCACAGAGCTGTATGGAGCACTTTTATGATGGATAGATGCACTTTTATAAACTTATAAACATAAACGGCCATTCACTTCCATTATAAAGCCTGGAAGAGACAGGACCTTTTTTAATATAACTCCGATTTGTGATTGTCTGAAAGAAGAATGTCATATACACCTAGGATAATTTCGAAGGGTGAGTAAATCATGGAGTAATTTCCATTTTTGGGTGAACGGTCCCCTTTAAGCGGACATTCAAATGGCCACTGTGAAAAGTTAAGACGATATAAATGTAAGTGATCAATTCAAGTCTTCCCATGATGAACTACGGTAGTTGAGAGGAAGAATTGTTACAAGCATTTATTTTAAGAGATCTTTATAAGGAATGAGAGCCTTGTCAATTCTTTAAAGGTTAAAGAAAATAATTTACACACTGTCTGTTTTCCAAAACTGCTGTGACTTTCTTCTGTGGACCACAAAAGGAGAATATTCACGCTGCTCTTTTGTATAGAAAATGAATGAGTCAAGGTTCAATATAAACATAAAACTAATAATAAAAATAGTCCATACGGCTCACTTTCTTCTAAAGTCATACAATATCTTTCTATTAAGAACAGACCCAAATTTAATCTGGTATTTACTGAAAATCATGCTTTGACAGTCATTATTACTATTCACTTTCATTGTGATCATTTCAAAGAGCTAAACTTTTGTGTTTGAGGAAAGCAAGAAATTCATACATTTCAAAAGACTTGAGTTTGAGTAAATTATGACAATGTACCGTTATCCAAAAACAATCTTTAAGTTCCTAAATTCTCATGGCCAGATTTCCCTTTGCAGTATTATGTACTTTCAAAAACATTGTATCCAGCTATTTTTATTATTATTATTATTATTATAGAACATATTAAAGGTGCTCTAAGCCATGTTGGGTGACGTCATTTCTTGTTGACGTTCAAAGTATTGTCAAACAAAATGGAGGATAGCTCGACCCTCCTTCATCCTCATCATTCTTGTCGGTTATTGGCTTGGAACACTGTTTATGTTTCGTGGTCCGGGTTGGACCAGTTTGTTTTTGTTGCTGTTTGCAGAGCCTGGGCTGTCTACAGAGGTGTTTTTTTACATGTTGTATGTGACAAAAAAATGTTTCAGTCTAAAAAAACACTTGACATCGCTTAGAGCACCTTTAAAGAATCACAAGCAAGTAATGTAGCTAATCTGCCAAATGAATGCACTGGATGATCATTGATACTGTAATACAAATACACACGAGCACTGTTTAAATATGTCATGTCTGTCAAGGCTGTACAACAGAGATTAAAGTCTACAACATTATTGACATGACAACATTTTTTTTATTATTTCATCATGCAATTGTTATACTTTGGTTAACTTGTACACATTCTGCAGTAATCCACTGTTGTCAACACAGATACACCCTCCCTCCATGACCCTTGCAAACTGGAAAAAAAGACAACATAATAATTCAGATATAATAAAATATTTAACAAGACAGAGATAAGACATCATATAAGAGATAGTATGTATCATATTGGACTTTTCGTTCATTTTCAGACTTTAGCTGGACAAAAAAAAGATGATGGTTATAAAAGAATGCAAAGGTTTATGATGGAATTGTTTTCTATGGCTATATTATCTGTGCAAAACCAGATTTGGCTTAGGATGTTCAGCACATACTGTGGTTTTTGGCTATATGCACTCCATCTGTCTTATGCAAACATACCCAGTAAGCTGCTCCAGAAGGAATTGTATGTGGCATTTCCTGTTACAGCTCCCAGTTTGGCGGGGTTCTGTCTTACTGTTTTCACTGAGAACCCATCTGGACCTATTACCTCAACCTCCACAATATGGTAGTCAGCTAATCTGGAGAGAAGGACAAGAAGAGATGCTTATACTCAAGGTTAGGAATTTGAACAAAACCTGAAGTATAGTGTTTTTATTACTTTTTTTTGTCAGTGAATAACTACTTGGCAACATGCTGAAAAGTCTAGGTATGGAGGGACTTTTATTGTGTTTTATGAAATATTGAGGTCCAGTTGGCAACTCACGCAGTGTCTGAAACGATTTCTCCAGTAACCCCATGGAAGCCTAACTTTGATGCGGCTATGGCCGCAGCTGCCATCGTGTTCACATTGTTGGGGGCTATGGGGCAGAGCTCTGCCACTGAGCCGTGGTACAAGACCCGCCTCCCTCTCTCTCCGTCCAATCAGAGAGCAGGCCACCGGTCAGTCGAAAGCAAGAGGGATGTTTAGACATTCGGATGGAAAGAGCCTACGAGAGACATTTGAAAATTACTTAGTATTTTTTTTAATGCGGAGGGACAATAAAACTTAAGTTGAACTTTAACTTTGTTGTCACCTGTTGAATATAAATATTTTTTTGAGCAATCATAAAAATCACTAAAATGTGTACACTAAATAGTAATAATAAAGTGGTCTCACTCGTAATGTTCCGCTGTCGTTCATTTTTGAATATCTTGGCCACCCCATAATGCACCACTGGGCACATAAAGTGTTTTTCCATGTTGTTTTGCAGAAGTGCCGGATCACTAGAGAGAGACGGGATTGCAACACCTTTCCTTACACCACGCTAACACCATATGCTAGAACTCTGTTCCTTTCACACAGCAGGCAGCCGGTGGCTCCATCCTGGTTTGTTCAGGGCACTCGTGCAAGGCTGGTAACTTCTCCGAATCTGGAGAGAAGTATTGGCCTGAGTAGACAGCACCTGGCGCTTTGCAGATAGAATCCTCAACAAGTGCCATGCTGGAGGTGCTTCCTCCTGAAGCAAGATGCCTGCTCAGACAAATCCAATTATTCATGAGGAGGAAACAGGCCTTTTGTGGCCCAGGACAAAGATATGGCAAATTGTTTCTGGATGTAGAGGTTGTGGCATATACCCCCAATATTTTCCACAATATTCATCAAAGGGATTGTTACGGAAGCTTGTTTCCGACCATAGAATGAAAAATATAAAAGGTAATTGCGACTTTTTTTATCTCACAATTCCTGACTTTTTTTCTCACAATTGCGAGTTTACTTCTCGCAATTCTGACATTATTTCTCAGAATTGCGATATGAAAGTCACGTTGGATATAAGTCAGAGAGATATAAAGTTTATATAAAGTCAGAATTGGCCACAAAAGTTGGAATTGCAGAAAAGTCAAATCTAATAATCGCAATTGTCAGATATAAACTCAGAATTGAAACACATGTTGAGATTTGATATAAAGTTAGAATCGATTATAACAATTGCGCTATATAAGTCAGAATTGCGAGATTAAAGTCAGAATTGCGAGATATAAAGTCAGAATTTGAGATATAAAGTCAGACTGCATAGAGTACAAGAACGGTGAGATTTAAGTCTACATTGCCCAGGTGAGTCACAATTTATAAGTTGAGAACCGTCGAACTTTTTTTCCACAAACTGATATGAAGTCAGAATTGTGCGCTACAAAGTCGCAACTGCTAAGACTTTATATCACACAGTTCTGGCTAGAGAAATAACAGTCGCAATTGCCGATTTTAGATCAGAATTTTGAGACTTTTATATCTACACAACTTCCTGACTCTACAACACGCGACTTTCTACTTTATATCCTGTATGTCTGACTTTATATCTCGCAATAGCGACTTTATATATCTCGCAATTCTGACTTTATATCTCGCAATTCTTGACTTTATATCTCGCAATTCTGACTTTATATTCTCGCAATTCTGACTTTATATCTCACAATTCTGACTTTATATCACACAATTTCTGACTTTATATCTTGCAATTTCTGACTTTATATCTCGCAATTCTGACTTTATATCTTGCAATTCTAACTTTATATCCACAATTCTGACTTTATATCTTGCAATTCTTACTTTATATCTCGCAATTCTGACTAAATAACTACGCAATTTCGACTTTATATCTCGCAATTCTGACTTTATATTCACAATTCCTGACTTTATATCACACAATTTCTGACTTTATATCTTGCAATTTTTGACTTTATATTCACGCAATTCTGACTTTATATCTCGCAATTCTGACTTTATATCTCTTAATTTTGACTTTATATCACGCAATTCTGACTTTATATCTGTCAATTCCTGACTTTATATCACGCAATTTCTGACTTTATATCTTGCAATTCTGACTTTCATATCTTGCAATTTTGACTTTATATCACACAATTCTGACTTTATATCTCTTAATTCCTGACTTTTATATCACGCAATTCTGACTTTATATCATCGCAATTCTGACTTTATATCACGCAATTCTGACTTTATATCTTGCAATTCTGACTTTATATCTCGCAATTCTGACTTTATATCACACAATTCCTGACTTTATATCTCTATAATTCTGACTTTATATCACGCAATTCTGACTTTATATCTCACAATTCTGACTTTATATCTCGCAATTCTGACTTTATATCACGCAATTCTGACTTTATATCTCGCAATTCCTGACTTTATATCACGCAATTCTGACTTTATATCACGTAATTTTGACTTTATATCATTCACAATTCTGACTTTATATCTCGCAATTCTGACTTTATATCTCGCAATTTCTGACTTTATATCTTGCAATTCTGACTTTATATCACACAATTTTCTGACTTTATATCTCGCAATTCTAACTTTATATCTCGTAATTCTGACTTTATATCACGCAATTCTGACTTTATATCTCGCAATTCTGACTTTATATCATCGCAATTCTGACTTTATATCACGCAATTCTGACTTTATATCTTCGTAATTTCTGACTTTATATCACGCAATTTTGACTTTATATCTACAATTCTTAATATTGACTATATCTCGCAATTCTGACTTTATATCTCAAATTACTTAACATTGACTATATATCACGAATTCCTGACTTTATATCTCGCAATTCTGATCTTTATATCACGCAATTCTGACTTTATATCTCGCAATTTCTGACTTTATTATCTCAGCAATTCTAACATTGACTTTATATCTAGCAATTCTGACTTTATATCTCGCAATTCTGACTTTATATCACGCAATTCTGACTTTATATCTCGCAATTCTGACTTTATATCACGCAATTCTGACTTTATATCTCACAATTCTAACATTGACTATATCTCACAATTCTGACTTTATATATTCGATAATTCTAATCTTTATATCACGCAATTCTGACTTTATATCTCGCAATTTCTGACTTTATATCACGCAATTCTGACTTTATATCTCACAATTCTAACATTGACTATATCTCACAATTCTGACTTTATATCTCACAATTCTGACTTTATATCTCGCGAATTCTGACTTTATATCACGCAATTTCTGACTTTATATCTCACAATTCTAACATTGACTATATCTCACAATTCTGACTTTATATCTCACAATTCTGACTTTTATATCCGGAATTCTGACTTTATATCTCGCAATTCTGACTTTATATCTTGCAATTCTGACTTTATATCACGCAATTCTAACTTTGACCTTATATCACGCAATTCTGACTTTATATCACGCAATTCTGACTTTATCTCGCAATTCTGACTTTATATCACGCAATT
>JAQIUQ010002178.1:0-92500 GCA_030378365.1 Hybognathus amarus
ACTTTGACCTTATATCACGCAATTCTGACTTTATATCACGCAATTCTGACTTTATATCTCGCAATTTCTGACTTTATATCACGCAATTCTAACTTCTGACCTTATATCACGCAATTCTGACTTTATATCACGCAATTCTGACTTTATATTACGCAATTCTGACTTTATATCTCACAATTCTGACTTTATATCTATCGCAATTCTGACTTATATATCTCGCAATTCTGACTTTATATTTCGCAATTCTGACTTTATATCACGCAATTCTAACTTTACCTTATATCACGCAATTCTGACTTTATATCACGCAATTCTGACTTTATATCTCGCAATTCTGACTTTATATCTCGCAATTCTGACTTTATATCTCACAATTCTAACATTGACTATATCTCACAATTCTGACTTTATATCTCACAATTCTGACTTTATATCTCACAATTCTGACTTTATATCTCGCAATTCTGACTTTATATCTCGCAATTCTGACTTTATATCTCGCAATTCTGACTTTATATCTCGCAATTCTGACTTTGACCTTATATCACGCAATTCTGACTTTATATCTACGCAATTCTGACTTTATATCATCGCAATTCTGACTTTATATCACGCAATTCTGACTTTGACCTTATATCACGTAATTCTGACTTTATATCACGCAATTCTGACTTTATATCTCGCAATTCTGACTTTATATCACGCAATTCTAACTTTGACCTTATATCTACGCAATTCTGACTTTATATCTACGCAATTCTGACTTTATATCTCGCAATTCTGACTTTATATCTTACAATTCTGACTTTATATCTCGCAATTCTGACTTTATATCTCGTAATTCTGACTTTATATCTCGCAATTCTGACTTTATATCACGCAATTCTAACTTTGACCTTATATCACGCAATTCTGACTTTATATCACGCAATTCTGACTTTATATCTCGCAATTCTGACTTTATATCACGCAATTTCTAACTTTGACCTTATATCACGCAATTCTGACTTTATATCTCGCAATTCTGACTTTATATCTTGCAATTCTGACTTTATATCATGCAATTCTAACTTCTGATTTTATATCTCGCAATTCTAACATTGACTATATCTCGCAATTCTGACTTTATATCATGCAATTCTAACTTTGATTTTATATCTCGCAATTCTAACATTGACTATATCTCGCAATTCTGACTTTATATCATGCAATTCTAACTTTGACTTTATATCTCGCAATTCTGACTTTATATTCGCAATTCTGACTTTATATCTCGCAATTCTAACTTTGACATTATATCACAATTCTAACTTTATATCTCGCAATTCTGACTTTATATCTCGCAATTCTGACTTTGACTTTATATCACGCAATTCTAACTTTATATCTCACAATTCTGACTTTATATCTCGCAATTCTGACTTTATATCATGCAAGTTCGACTTTATATCACGCAATTGCTGACTTTATATCTCGCAATTGTGACTTTATATCTCGCAATTTCTGACTTTATATACACACAATTTTGACTTTATATCTCGCAATTTTGACTTTATATCTCGCAATTCTGACTTTATATCTCGCAATTCTGACTTTATATCTCGCAATTTCTGACTTTATATCTCGCAATTTCTGACTTTATATCTCGCAATTTCTGACTTTATATCTCGCAATTTCTGACATTTTATATCTCGCAATTTCTGACTTTATATCTCGCAATTCTGACTTTATATCTCGCAATTCTGACTTTATATCTCGCAATTCTGACTTTATATCTTGCAATTCTGACTTTATATCTCACAATTCTGACTTTATAACACGCAATTCTGACTTTATATCTCACAATTCTGACTTCTATATCACACAATGGGCTTTAATGCACAGCTGCACTACTTCCTGAACTTAAGCCAGCTCCTTGTTTCCTTTCTGCCATTATTGGCCAAATTGATTAATTCAGGTGTGTCTGACCTCAGTAGTCACACAACAATAATCAGACACACCTGAATTAATCAATTTGGCCAATAATGGCAAACAGGAATCAAGGAGCTTTCATTGCGACTTTATATCACTGAATTCTGACTTTATATCTCGCAATTGTGAGAAAAAAGTTAGAATTATGAGATAAAAAGTCGCAATTACCTTTTTATTTTCCATTCAGTGTCGGAAAGCTTCCATTGAGCTCTGCTCTCTTGATGATAGAAGGAAAATAAATCTTATCAGAGATGTGAGCTCAGTGCTGGACTAAAGGCTCTACAGCCCAAAGAAATGTGGACCTGTTCTCCGGCTGGTCCTTTCACACCTGTCAGTGGTCAATAGATACTCTGGGGAAAATGAGCAAAAAAAGAAAGAGAGAGCCCTCGACACTAATCCCTCGAGACCAAATTAACAGGGTGACAATCAACATCACCACAGGAACCAAGGGAATGAATAGACGCCACTTTAATTGAACTAAACATTAGAGATTATTAACACTTACACTGAATATTTGAGAGCAAACGCTCAGCTAGTTAATCGTGACAATACAGATTCATGTAGCACAAAGTTACACAGCAGAGTTGAATATTTAGTTAGTGGATTGATCAAATCACATCTAAACGGTCAAAGTAAACTGATTTGTTTATTGTAGACTTCCTCTTTTGGTGTTTCTTCTGCTAAAACTCTCTCCTGAGACGCTCCACACCAGCTTCTCACACAGCCAAATGTTAATTAGTATTGTGCTTAATCCGATACCGGAGAGCCCCAAACTGTCAGGTCATATTATAAACAATCGGCCTTAACGTTCAGCGCAAATGACACGTCGCGTCGCTATCTCTCCCAGCAAAACGCTCCCAAGGTACTAATTGGCCTACTTTATGCTCTCTCTTTGAATTGCCATTTCTCTCTCTCGTTGGGGTATTAGTCTTGACAACCATCGATCTGTAATGCGCAGCATCCTACTGTATATATTTTTTCCGAGGAAAATAAACGGAGGCTGGGACACGGAATGAAGGAATCCATTCCTCCTGCTCTGACGTAGCGGCTGTAACTCTGTAGGCGAGTCGCTTTTGTTTGTGACGGTGCGCCGAATGAAGGATTGCATGCAGTTCCAGAAGAGAATGAAAGTTCAAACACTTTGCCGGCAGCAAAGTAAGTGTAACTTTTCTCCTCTTAAATAATTTAAGATTAGCAACATCATCTTATCAATCTATCGATCTCTCGGCAGAAAGATGAAAATGGAAAAATAATGAGGGTAAAGAACATCAATGTGCAAAATTTAATTATCTGCTGCGGTGAGAAAAAAAACTGTTGGCTGTTTTCTAAAACAAAAAGAAGCGGTTAATATTTTTTCCTTCTCTGCATATTTTAATTACCAGATCAATCATAACTACGTACGGCGCGCTGCTCGCGCTGAGAGAGAGAGGAGAAAATTGCGAGTCTAAATGAAAAACAATAGATTTACTTTAAAGTCGGAGCTCTTTTGAAGTCTAAATTAAAATTTCAGGTACCTTTAGGAGAAGCAGCTTCACAAAGTTATGATATTCAATTAGTGAGTTTAGATTCCACTGAAATTACACTTCACAGCCTCGACACCGTGTTAAATGAAAACTCTGGAGACTCCATTCTTCTGTTGCCCTAAACAGACAGTGGGAGTTCAAACCAGCGGGAGCGAAGGGTAATGGATCCTCTACAGCCAGATGAACATCTCTGTGATGCACAGAAGACACAAGATGCCTACAAGATTTGAGGAGACTAGTGTACACCACAGCAATGTTGCATTGCCCAATGGAGGTAATGAGTGGATGAAAGAATCATGGTGGAAGCTAAATGAGACATGTCATCATTTAGCTCATATACATTTTGCAATACATTTTTATTTTGCAAAACTTTGTGAAACCTGTTGAAAACATATCTGGGTCAAATCTCACCCAAAAATCAAGAATCTAAATACAGAAAAAAGAAATTATATTTTTCGTTAAGAAAGTGAAGCTTATTTTTAGGATTTTTTAAAATTAGTATTTTTTTCTTGCAATGTGACATTAATTAAAATTAAACACATGTAACTCCCAAATTCTCTCTGCTAGATGCAATAAATAAATAAATAGGCTATATATATATATATATATATATATATATATATATATATATATATATATATATATATATATATATATATATATATATATATATAATACTCATTTTCATTACTTTAATATGAATACTTTATACAAAATTAAGTGTATATTTAAATATTAAAGTATTAATAAATGATAGTAATATATGATGTACTGCCTTTAAGATTACAACATTTAAATAAATGAAATGTAAAATAAAAAATTATTAAAAAAATTATAAACAGTATATACAGTGTGTATATATATATATATATATATATATATATACACACACACACATGTAATGTGTGAAAATCATTTGAAATCATTTTTATTGTACATTTTATTTATTTAAATGTTGTAATCTTAAAGGCAGTACATCATATACTACCATAATAAACAAATATTTATATATATATATATATATATAACAAATATATATATAACAAATATATATATATATATATAACAAATATATATATATATATATATAATAACAAATATATATATATATATATATATATATATATATATATATATATATATATATATATATATATATATATATATATATATTTTATCCTTAGTTGTCTGGTTTATACTAATCTGAACAATGTTGAAACTTTGTATTTTGATCACGTCATGTTTTTGCCTCTTCACGATGACCTATTTGATTTAGACCTCAGATGTAAGTCGCTTTTAATATATGAAGAGTTCAGATGCAAAAGTCTCTAAGTGCCATTTGAAATTTTCTTCTAAAATGATCATTTTTATCAAGCTTGTATATTAAAGTTCAGTAATTTCACTTAAATGACAATGAAGATTACCTATTAATTGTCATTTAAGTGAAATTACTGAACTTAAATATACAAGCTTGATAAAAATGGTAATTTTAGAAGAAAATTAAAAGAAATTTAGAGGCTTTTGCATCTGAACTCTTCATATATTTTTATTATAAAATACAAAAAACACTGTATAATAGCAATGAAAATGCTGAAAGTGACTTATTTTACACATTACAACATTGAAACAAACCAAGGACGTTTTCATGGGATTCCCCAAACAGATTCCCATCACTTGGATGAGATGGCCATGCAGATATGCATGCATTTCAAGAGTTAAATGCAGCATATGCAGATGACATGTAGAAACACAACCACCATTCATTCGCTTTACACACACTCCGCTGCACATTTCTGCACATGAATAAGCTCTGCTTTGGTTTCAAGGCTGATTCGAAAACGCCATTTATCTCCACCATCCACACACTCGTGTGTCGTTTCTACAAGCAAATGGTCAGAAACAACACCTACCACAACACAGCATCATTTACACACACACTCACACGCTCACTTCACACTTCTGAGCGCTCGACGTCACAGTCAGCTGTCGTTGTTTTTTGTGTGTGTGTTTGGAGACTGTGAGAGCTGATGGCTCTCTGCAAACACGTGTCCCCGCTTTGATTACAAACACTAATGCCACTATCTGACTCAGCTCCTGCGTTCTGTCGGAGCAGATAGTGACTTCCTGTCCTCCCCCCACCTTGTGTCTCAGAGAGCTGATGTTTATTTCTTTTGGCATGTCCTCGACTGGTGCTCCGCCACCCATTTCACACGTTTTTATTGGCTAATTTGAGTGCGTTGGTGCCAGCGAGCCGCGGCTCACTCTTTGACGTGTGTGTGTGCGCGTATCACAGACCGAAGGAATCTGGCCTCGTTTCTACACATCATGTGTTTCGCCACTTGTAAGCAAACAAAATGCTGAGCTGAAGTGGATTCTGGGCCTTTACACATCTTTATATCCGCTCTCTGTACACAGAACATGTGTTTAGGAGAATAATCTGAACCTGAATACATTCAAAAGATCACCATTCTCACTATTATCTATTTGTTTAATTTGACCGTTTTCCTGGCATTATACAAGTATTAGATTAAAATAGTGTACGCTTACTGCATAGACAGTTTTTTGCAAAGTGATTAAGCACATTTAAAAATTCTCATTAGTGTAATGCAAAAAAATAAATAATAATCATACAACAATAGGCTTAATTCTGTATATACTGTCTAGTGTATGCAACATTTTTGATTTCAAACATTAGTATGCCATATTGCTACATGCACATTATACACTGTATGTTGCCACCAACTAAACTGCATACTAAATATTATGCAACAAAAACATAACTGTTTAAGTATGTCACATGACCTCATTACATTCCCAACTTCAGCAATTGCAATCCAGAAGGGTTGTGCACCACTTAGAGCTTAACTGAGAACGCCTGTAAAATAAGTCGAAAATTCATTTACTTTCACTGAGAAAACCAAAGTTTGTAAAGACAGACTTTGAACGTAGACTCTGAGAAAGCCTTGGTAAAAAGTTTTGGAAAAAGTTTTTAAAAAAGCCATGAAGTTTGAAGGTTTATAAACCTTAGAAACATAGAAACATATAATTACAAAAGAGTGGATAAATGAAAGAACAGAGGAACGACAGATAGATAGATAGATAGATAGATAGATAGATAGATAGATAGATAGATAGATAGATAGAATAGATAGATAGATAGATAGATAGATAGATAGATAGATAGATAGATAGATAGATAGATAGATAGATAGATAAATAGATAGATAGATAGATAGATAGATAGATAGATAGATAGAATAGATAGATAGATAAATAGATAGATAGATAGATAGATAGATAGATAGATAGATAGATAAATAAATAGATAGATAAATAGATAGATAGATAGATAGATAGATAGATAGATAGATAGATAGATAGATAGATAGATAGATAGATAGATAGATATAGACAGAAACAGACAGAAACAGACAGACAGACAGACAGACAGACAGACAGACAGACAGACAGACAGACAGATAGACAGACAGACAGACAGATGATAGATAGACAGATGATAGATAGATAGACAGACAGACAGACAGACAGACAGACAGACAGACAGACAGACAGACAGACAGACAGATAGATGATAGATAGATTATAGATAGATGATAGATAGATGATAGATAGATGATAGATAGATAGATAGATAGATAGATAGATAGATCAGTAGATAGATAGATAGATAGATAGATAGATAGATAGATAGATAGATAGATAGATAGATAGATAGATAGATAGATAGATAGATAGATAGATAGATAGATAGATAGATAGATAGATAGATAGATAGATAGATAGATAGATAGATAGATAGATAGATAGATAGATAGATAGAGACAGACAGACAGATGATGGATGGATGGATGGATGGATGGATGGATGGATGGATGGATAGATAGATAGATCAGTGCAAGGTCAAGTTTAGAGCATTGCATTGTGGGAAACAGTATCTCTCAGTGTGTTACGCTGCAAGTATTGGCAAGAAGAGAAGCACTCGGCATTTCCTCCAGGTGTGTGAGAGAGGCGGCAGATGCTCTTTAAAAGTGCGTTCTATGTCTGACCCTATTTCTGTGACACTAGAGTGATGGGTGTTTTGTCTGTGTGTGTGTGTGTGTGTGTGTGCAGCACGGCGATGCTGCGTCCGCAAACACGTCTAACATTTGCACAGCGGTGGCGTCACTGGAGCGCAGCATCTCTGGAGCTCGAGACCTCACGCTGTCAGGACTGTAAAAATTAAACCCTCCGCTGACGACACCCGGCAAAATGTGCTGAAGCGCATCAATTCCACCTGGCTACAGCGAGAGAGACCTATTTATAAAACACACACACTTCTACATGAACACACTATCTGTAGAAACGCCACTCTAAATGACAAATGTCTTGTCCGTACACATGCAGACACGGCATTAGTTTTAGCAGCATAACAAACCAGCGCTCAGCGGCGAGAGGCGACGCGTGCTAAACAGCTGTAGAGCGTCTCACACACACACACACGCACACACACGCGCCACAGACACTGAGCATTGGTGCTCGGAAATGATGCGGGTTCAAGGATTCGTCGCCCAATCGTATTGCAAGAAGCCATTATAATATTCTTGCATATTGCCAACTTTTAAGATGCAGCAATAAATAAAACAACAATGAAATACAGCGCGCACACATTTTTTTGTCATTGATAAGTCTTGAAAAGCACGGTCGTTCATCTGATGTCCTAGATTCAACTCGCTGCGTGGACATTTTGTCACTAATGCAAAACAGCAAGCAGTTCGATGCATGTTTACTGTGTTTTACTGGGGATGAAGGCTCGTGTAGAATTGGTTTGACACGCTTTTGGACAACTTAGGCAGCTTGTAAAACAGAGGAACAAATTAGCTTACGCATACAGTTGTGCTTTCTGTAAGCTGCATATGCAAAGACTAAATGAGTTTTCAATGCACTCAGAGTCAGTCTTGAAGAACCGTGGTGGCATTCAAATATGAGTCTTCAGGTGATATCAATATAATATGGTGCTGGTGATAAGACGCATGCCTTTGGTGTGAGAGACTCGGGTTCGAATCCACTGTGCGACACCAATGTGTCCCTGAGTGAGACACTTAACCCCTAGTTGCTCCAGAGGCGTGCGACCTCTGACATATATATAGCAATTTTAAGTCGCTTTGGATAAAAGCATCTAAATGAATAAATCTAAATAATATATCATGCTATATGCATTATTTATTCATTGCCATTATATACATCATAGCATGACCATGTGCTGCCATAATATTCATTAACCAAAATAAACAACTTAGAAACTGAGGAACAAATTATATGACATAGCACATTGTTTGTAAAGGTTAACCAGTTGGAAAATGAGTACAAGTCAGTTCACATATAAAGTTAAAGGGTTAGTTCACCCAAAAATGAAAATTATGTCATTAACGACTCGCCCTCATGTCCTTCCAAGACCTCCGCTCATCTTCGAAAACACAATTTAAAGGGATAGTTCACTTTGAAATACATTTTTGATATGTTTTATCTTACCTCAAGGGCATCTAAGATGTAGGTGTCTTTGTTTCCACAGTATTTTCAATTTTGATATTTTTAGGTCAAACCGTTCTTGTCTGTCAGTCATATAATGAAGGTCTATGGTCACCACCTCAAAGAGCATGCACAGAGAAGTCCAAATTAAACATGATTTAATGACTCGTAAATGTAAGTGCACATTGATGGCCTAAGACACGAAAACGAGCGGTTTGTGTGTGAAAACTAACAGTATTTATATAGTTTTTACCTCTACAGCCACGTCCAAGTGATTTGAGGGCACGGGCGCTTTGTGGAGGTAAAAACGATATAAATACTGTTTGTTTTCTCACACAAACCGCTCGTTTCATGTCTTAGGCCATCAATGTGTACTTACATTTACGAGTCATTAAATCATGTTTAATTTGGACTTCTCTGTGCATGCTCTTTCAGGTGGTGACCATAGACCTGCATTATATGACTCAGACAAGAACGGTTTGACCTAAAAATATCAAAATTGAAATTACTGTTTAAACAAAGACACCTACATCTTGGATGCCCTTGAGGTAAGATAAAACATACCAAAAATAAATTTCAAAGTGAACTATCCCTTAAGATATTTTAGATTTATTTTTCTGTCCCTCCATTGGAAATGTATGTACGGTATACTGTCTCTAGAAAGGAAATAAAGACATCCTCAAAGTAGTCCATGTGACATCAGTGCATCAGAAGCATCGAAAATACATTTTGGTCCCAAAAAACAAAAACTACGACTTTATTCAGCATTGTATTGTCTTTTGGTTCTGTTCTGGATCAGTGTTCAGTGACGTCAGACTCGGATGACTTTAGATCTTTAGAGTCATTAATGACATAATTTTCATTTTTGGATGAACTAACCCTTTCAGCTTTCCATACAGTGTATATCTGCACATATAACTCAGAGACCGGGTGACAAAAACACATGAATTTTCCTACTTGATAGAACTATCCCTTTAAAGTGTAGTAGTAATGAATGCAGTAGATTATGCAGGGCTAAAGCTCACAGTTCTCTGGACCACACGTGTGAACCTTCTCTCACACAGCCACGAGAGAGTGTGAGAAAGAGCAAGACAAAGAGAAAAGAAGCAGAGATCACACCCTGCTGAACACGTGCCGGACACGGGTGATAACGCCGAGAGTCCCGGATTCAGGCCTGCTGAAACCTATTTATACCGGCTCTGTGTGCTGTGTGTGCGGACACCGGCGTGACAGGAATACCTAATGACCTGATCCTGAACCTGCTAGTGCGCTTCAGTCTGTGACAGACACACTCATTAACACTTTACAATGTGTTCCAGCTCCAAATAGGGACATTGGGCAAGCATGAAAGTCGTAGAATACAGAACTAATTTTCACATTTTCTGAAGAAAGCGCGAGTGGTGTTGCCCGTGTTCTGGAAGCTTTTATTTGCATTGCTAAGGTGTTTTCTAGTCGTTGACCGTCATCATAAGAGTTCATCCTAAGTCTCAATAATATTCTAGTCTCTAACGGTTTGAGGGCATAAACGTAATAAAAACAGCACAACATGACACATGATTTGAGGTAACATCTAATACTAATGGTGATTATAACTAAACTATTTAAAATAGCTTTCATTACTAAAATAAACTGAAAATATTTTGCCTTGCAACTTACTGAAAATAAAAAACGTTTAGTACGAGTACTAAAATACGGAAGCCCTGAACCGCAAAAATGTAAAAAAAATCTGTAAAACAAAAAATAAAATAAAAATAAATCTGTTAAAAAATAAATAAAAATAAAATAAAAATCAAGCATTTCAAGATTAAAGTTCGAAACATTTCGAGATTTAAATAGAAAAATGTCTACTTTAATCTCTGAAACATTTTATTTATTTATTATTTATGCGGTTCAAGAGCTTCCGTACTAAAATTACAAAAAGAAAAAAGCTAAATAGAAATATATACAAAAAATGAAAAGGCATATATAATTATGAAACATTAAACTAAAATGAAAATATATAAATAAATATTATTCATTAATTAATAAAAAAATCTATAATAAGTATAAATATATATATATATATATATATATATATATATATATATATATATATATATATATATAAATAATCAACACAAATGTTATTTTAATATTATTCATTCAATTATTTTAATTAATTTATACTATTATATATTAATACCAAAATAGTGTTTGTTCAAATCACTATCCAGAAATAAAAGTGATACTTGCTTTAGCAAAATGGGCAGGAATATTCAAAATTACACTAGTTGAAATGTACATGACCATCTCTAACATTAGCATGAATAATGAACTTTCTAACTGTCAGTATGCATCATTTACAGTGCTCTCTGAATGAGTTTGGGAACAGTTTACCGTCTAACATAGTGAGCTTTTAAAGAGATTCCCTTGTTAATATTTGAAATATGCATATTAGCGAGTCCATTGAATATCTCAGCAGTAACTGTGGTAAAACTGCCGTGATTTGCCATTAAACCTTGAAAGTCTAATGTTTCAATGAGACATGCATGTGTGAGCTCACCTGAACGACTCAATAAAATGAACAAAACACACAAGCTCAAAGTCCAAGATTCATATAAAGTGTCAACAGAGTACAAGTTAATAATCAAAAAAGTGAAAAGGGTCAAAAAGCAATTCTTCAGAGCCTAAAGTCAACATGAAACAAGTTTTTATAGTCTTTTCTTCCCTATTGTGACGTATATTTAAGCGAAACGGCATCTAGGAAAAGAACAAAAGTAGGGCGGGGTTTGATTTTCTTCATGATTGGATGGTTGTGGTTTGCTATTGGTGGATCACATATGAGTGACAGGTTGCCCGCCCTCATCATCAAAGAAGAGAAGTTATTCTGATTCAAGATTATGAGGACAAACGAATAAATCAAAAATATAATGTGCAAAATAAATCATTTAGAATACATGCTCCAATATTCCATAAATAAAAATAAGAATTGTCAATCTTGATTTCATAGTGACTATAAACCTCTTCAAAATAAGTCAACTACACACACACACATCGGGACATTGGCGTAATGACTCTCCACACACTAATCCGAAACCTAAACCTGCCTATAAAAACATTAATTTAATATTTTTAAACAAGGTTTACAAATGAGGACTTCCCTGTTTTGGAGACTTTTGGTCACTTCTGGTACAAATTTGTTTGGTACAAAACACACACACACAGTAGCAGTGAGCTGCCTACAGACAGCTTTTTAAGGCATCATAGGAGCATTTTGGAACAAATCTTCCAGTTAGGCTTGTTCTTGGTGAAAGCGCCCCATCCACACACACTCTTTCGCAGTGGCAGTGCATTAGGCCCTCATGACAATTAGCCTGGGAAAAGGTTTACGACCGGCAGGCCCACAGGAGCGTACAAATCGGCACAGCCGGAGGCAGCCTCTCGAACAGGAAGGTAATTACAGCTCTTCTCATCATAACGCTGAGAGGAAGCAAGCGACATAACACACTCTCTTCTCTTAGATACTGCTATAATTAATTATCGTGCCTTTACTCTTTGATTTATTCCACGATTCATAACATATTTATACATTCAAGATGAATTATCATTTCCCTTTAGGAATTAATCAAAAAAGCAGAGGAAGGACCGGCCCTACGTGTTGTCGCTGGATCAAAGAGCGAGCGGCTTACCTTGCGAGCGGATATTCAGGCCACACCACAAGGTCAGTCGAGCTCACGGGCCCGAATCAAGCTACGAACAAAACAGCACACCGAGTGCTGTGATTTATGATGCCGACCGGATAAATTACGGTTACTGAGAATATGTCTGGGATAGAAGCAAACACCTTCCAAAATATACTGAGATTCAGCATTAAAGTTTCAAGCCAAAAGGACATTAACAATCCATAATGTAACTTTTCTTTTAATGAATCAGAAAATTAAAGAAGAAAAAGTAGAGCAGCTTTTATTTCATTTATTGTGATTTGATTGGGTCACTATGATATTATTTATTAATATTTTTTAGGCAAAGATACTACACTCTAAAAATGCTGGGTTGTTTTAACCCAACTTTGGGTCAAATATGGACAAACCCAAACGAATGGGTTAAAAATGTAATTAAAAATTAACCCAATAGCTGACATTTTTAGAGTGTATATTATTTTGAATAAAAGACTAAAGACATTTATTATTTTTTTTAATAACATGCACTGTTCACATTAAGACACATTGACGTTCAGCAGTTTGGGGTCGGTAAGATTTTTGAAAAAAGTCATATTTATTTGATAAAAAAATACAGTAATATTATAAAATATTTTTGCAATTTAAAATAATAGTTTTCAATGTGAATATATTTTAAAATCTAATTTATATGCTGTGATCAAAGCTGAATTTTCAAAGTGGTCTTCAGTGTCACATGATCCTTCAGAAATCACTCTAATATGATGATTTGCGGCTCAATAAACATGTTAAAATTGGTTCTGTTGCTTAATACTATTGTTTTTTTTTCTATTCTTTGATTAATAGAAAGATCAAATGCATTTTTTGTAACATTATAATTGTCTTTACAGTTCCACTTAATGCATCCTTGTTAAATAAAATAACTAATTTCTTAAAAAATATATATATATTTTTTATTTTAATTATTATTTGTTTATGCAAAATACTATATTTTGAATAAAAGACTATAAAGACATTTATTTTTTTCTAATAACATGCACATTTCGCATTGAGACACATTGACGTTCAGCAGTTTGGGGTCGGTAAGATTTTTTGGAAAAGCTTCCTTTTACAGTCCTGTTACCCATGTAAATACTATGTACTTATTTTAGTAACTACAATTACTGGGTAATAACTAGTACTAACCCTGAACCTACCCCTAAACCTAACCCTGTTCCCTGTACTTACCTTACATTAGCCAGTACTTTCTAGGTACAGTAAGTACACTGTAAGTACACTGTAAGTACTGTACTGTAAAAGGAAGCGGTACCGATTTTTTAAATGTTTTTGAAAAAAGTCTCATAGGCGACATTGATTAAAAAAATACAGTAATATTGTAAAATATTCTAGCAATTTAAAATTAGAGTTTTATATGTGAATATATTTTTAAAATGTAATTTATTCCTGTGATCAAAGCTGAATTTTCCAAGCAGTCTTCAGTGTCACATGATCCTTCTGTAATATAATGATTTTCTGCTCAATAAACATTTCGGATTATCATCAATGTTAAAATTGGTTCTGCTGTTGTTGTTTTTTTCAGGATCCTTTGATTAATAGAAAGATTTGTAACATTATAATTGTCTTTACAGTCCCACTTAATGCATCCTTGCTAAATACAAAACTATTTCTTTTAAAAAACAACAGCATTTATTACTCAAATATATAATTTTTTTTATTTCATGTTAACTTTAAAGCTAAATAGGTCCATTCAGAGTAACATGCAACACATCTGGATCACGTTCATGTTTTCTCTCCCCAATATTCCTGTCATTCCTGGCCATATATGTCAAATAAAGAGCGTTAAATGCCTAGAAATTCAGTAAAGCACACTATTAGCTAAAAACCCTCGATCTCAGAGAGTGTCCTATCCTGTCCTTTTGCTTTTCTGCACTGAAACAAGCACATCCAGAAGGAAATCCACTTGGAGCACAGGACCTGGATTGCACTAATGCGTGCACGTGTGCAGAAAGCCCATGCTCTCCACAGATTAATAATTTAGTGCTGAGTGTCTTAAATGTTCTTGTGAAGCAGCCGAGACCCTCCTGCCCCAGAAAACAGGTGTCTGACTGCGAATCCCCACAAGCCGAGCCGGATGATTTGTGTGTGTGCAGTCAGCTGGATTGCGTTTTACCTCTCCGTCTGATAATGGCGGGTGAAGCATTCTGGGCCGCAGGGGTTAATGGCACGAAACAGAACCGAGTTGCTAATTACATGTTCCGAACTATTTATCAGATTCTCCATCTGCACAGCGCCACGACTCTCATTGTGCACGCTAAATTACTCCTCGGATTATCTTTGTCAAGCAAGTTTTCATAATTAGGGCCCTGCGTGGATGTTTCCTCACTGCAAGCGCCAACACTGAGAGCGAGAGAAAATGAGCTGACTGCTTCATTCAGGCTTGACATCTTAAACCAGCGACACTAAAGCATCAAAACATCCGAAAAGAAAGTGTATTAGATTCCCAATCTGATACCAATAATAACCTCAAAGAATCAAATACGATCCTGTAGGAGCATAACCAAAACTTTGCTTAAACTCTTTTAGTTTATTCTTAGCTAAAAACACTTAGTTCTTTCAAAAATATATGTGCTCATTAATGTATATTTACTTCATTACAGAGTGTGTAATATGCCATTGAAAATGTTCTAATGTTGATCGCCATGTTGCCCCTCCATCTTGAAAGTGCATTAGCCAAAGAGGGACATACCCGTTAATTCAAGCTTCGCCTTTTGCGTTTACGTTTGAGTTAACACTCATGGACGAGGTCAAACTGGAAGCCATGTTAATCTTGGACTACATTGGCCACCGTAGGAGTTAAAACGAAATCGGAATTGAGAGAAACAGAAACTAATATTCACTGGATGGTCATATACCTTTTCACCACTAGATGGGGGTAAAAATCACACAGTGTAGCTTTAAAACCTGTTGAACACACAATCTAGTGCATGCATTCTGACGTCTGATTGGTTGTTTTACTTTTTTAGCAAGTGTAACTTTAAAAACATCCACCTTTCAGACTCGTGGGTCTTTTTAATGTGAAATCTGCACTGGTGTTTATAAAGTAAATGTAAGAATAACTTTAATATTAGTAATGTATTAGTAATTCAATATAAAAATCATGCTAATATGTGAATCCATCAGGAAGGGTTACTTTTTGTTCATCTCTCAATCATTATATTGCATGGCATTATATGTTTTAAAACTACAGCTTTGATCATTAAACAGCATTTAAATATCATCCACGTCTTTCTTTCTTTCAGTCGAAAAGAAATTAAGGTTTTTGATGAAAACATTCCAGGATTTTCTCCATATAATGGACTTCAATGGGGACCAAACGGTTCAAGGTCCAAATGAGAGTTTCAGTGCAGCTTCAAAGGACTTTAAATGACACCAGATGATGAATAAGGGTCTTATCAAGCAAAACGATTGCTCATTTAAAAAATAAAATAACAAAGTTTAAGTTTTATAAGCTCAAATGCTTGCCTTGCTCTGTTCTGTGATGCGCATTCGTGACTCTCCTGTTCGAACTCGTTCATCAAAGTGAACAGATCTTTATTCGAGTCATTTGGTTCATTCAACGAATGAAATGAATGAATTGACTCAGGAAAGATTCGCTCGTTGTGATGGTGTCGTTTAAAGCCCTTTGAAGCTGCACTGAAACTCTCATTTGGACCTTGAACCGTTTGGTTCCCATTGAAGTCCATTATATGGAGAAAAATCCTGGAATGTTTTCATCAAAAACCTTAATTTCTTTTCGACTGAAGAGAGAAAGACATGGACATCTTGGATGACATGGGGGTGAGTAAATTATCAGCAAAAGTTTTTTTTTTAAAAGTGAACTACTCCTTTAATATTGACAGATTTAGAGTGATAACTGGCATTATAAGTAAGTATCTGCTATAATATCTCATTGATTTACATTACAAGCATCAGAATTTCATCTTACTCATTTCAGTTTGAGCCTCTGAACAAAAATCGGCGTTCTCACAATATCAAATGAGCCTGATGTATCACATATGAAAACAGATTTTATAGATTTTGTGTAAAAAGGTCAAAATGTTTTATCCTGTAAATGACTTATTTCAAAAGTCCTTTTGTTTATGACCCTACACACTCATTTTATCCATATAGTGCAGTGATTTGCTCTAAAAACTGATTTTTTACAGTTTTTGTATTGTGTTTGTAATCTTAATTCCCATTTTGATTTGTTCTAAATTATGACAATGGTATTACTTTGCTAGGGTCTCCTTTTCTACAAGCTTGAACTGTTTTCCCATCATAAGGTGCGTAACACTTCTCAAAGTGAGTAAAAGGAGCTTTCTGCGTGCGAGGGATCTCTGACACCTCTCGACGTCGAATCCGACTCTATTAAAGACACGAGCCGTCCGACGCCAGCCTCCTCGCAGTAAACTTTATTAAAATTACCTTCATTATAAGACACTCTTCATTATAAAACCAAAAAGTGCTGCTGGTCTCCCAGGGCCTTTGGATTAATAAGGACAGCGATGTATTTTAAGCCGTAAACTCGACTTCTTACTGTCCTTAATCTCCTTTCCACTTCACAGGCCAAATTAACACCTCTCCGCGGCTCTGACGGGACCTCATTAGCTCTCTTCCACTCCGAAGAGAAAAGAACGGAAAGATGACGAGGAAGAAGAAGAAGAAGGAGGATGGAGACGACCAATGACAGCCACCAGCTCGGGGATTAACCCTTTCACGGACCGAACGCTTCGGGAATCTAGGTCGACGCGTGTTTCTAATCAGCCGCCTGGTTAGCGATAATTAGCAGGCGAGGCAGGAGGGGAGGAGAGGGAGGGACACGCACAAATGAAACAGAGAAAGAAAAGAGAAACCTGTCATGTCGCAAACACTTAAAGCCGACGACTTCTCTTTTAAAAGCGGCACGATGAGGGTCCAAGAACCACCAGGGACCCCGAGAGAGAGCGCAGACGCTGGAGGAGGAGGAGAACGAGGGCCGGAGAGACCTAAAACACACACGCTTCAGAGGGACACAAAGCACACAAACACACACTCCACCTACATAACGCTCCCAGCTCTCATAGTTTACTCTCACTCTTCAACTTTTTTCCAGAGCAATAAGTGGTCCCTGTGAAGTTTACCCATCATGCACCTCTGCTTTCAATCTCGGAAACTGTGTGTTATAAAATGTACAGGCCGTTTCATTCGTGCTAAAACAAAATAAATTCAGTATAATACAATCTTTTTTATTTTTTATTAAAAACTTGTCCTTAATATTTGTATTATATAATAATCAGAAGCTATCAAGACACTCATTGCAAGTATATTCAACAGCATGTTGTTCTACACAATAACTCTTTTAATATAATTTTGTACAATTTATATTCGCTAATTTGAATTTGCAAATTTAGTTTACCAATTGTGATTTTTTAAAACCCTGTTAAAAAGGGCATTTATAAGTACAAATATTTTGTTATATATATAAATAAACCTGGTCTATACATATTAGAGTGGTTTCTGAAGGATCATGTGACACTGAAGACTGGAGTAATGATGCTGAAAATTCAGCTTTGCATCACAGGAATTAATTATATTTTAAAGTATATTCAAATAGAAAAACATTATTTTAAACTGCAATAATATTATCGTTTTGTTCTGTATTTTTGATCAAATAAATGTACTGTAGCCTTGAGGAGCATTAGATACTTCTTTCAAAAACCTTTAAAAAATATTGTGTAGCTCTCAAACCGTATTCACTTAATAGCCCTTAATCCTGTAATTGTGGACAAATGTGGGTACAGAGGTATGATCCTAATTTTTATTTATTATAAATGTTATATCACTGTCTTCGATAAAGTTTTGTCTATCAACTTATGGTGTTATTTTTAATTTTGGGGGTATTTTTGAATTTATTTACTTCAAAAAGTACCATATTTTCTATGCAAATTATGCTTATTTTTATGTTTTATTTTATTTTTTTTTAACTACATTAAAATATCATTCCAATAAGTTCTTAGAGCTAAACCCTAAAGATGAAGTGACTTTTCTGTCACCAGGTGTCTTATTTTGGCTTATTTTAGAACGCTCTAAATTACAGTTTTTCCCATTCATTTCTATGGGTGCCCATTTTTGACCCAAATACAATATTAAAGGCCCGTTCACACCAAGCACGATAACTATAAAGATATAATTCTAAAAATCGTTCTCCATATTAAAGAATAACAGAGTTCACACCACAGCTATAACGATAAAGATATGATGAACGATATCGTTGGAATCACTTTCAGAAACGAGGCTGAATCCAGCTACTTATTCGCAGCTCCTTATTGAAATGGCCAGAAAATGCATTAGGTGGCTTATTGTGAACTGTCTAAAGTTCAAAATTCAAAAATTCATTAAAAATAAATTCTACAGTAAAAACTGCTCAAAATTTGGATTTCGTCAGGGTAATAGCTCTACTCTAATGGGACAATGTCCAATTTAACGCACCCTCTGAGTTGACCGAGGAACAGCGCCACGAATTGGGCAGAAAATGCATTAGGCAGCTTATTGTGCACTGTCTAAAGTGCAAAATTCAAAAATTCATTAAAAATAAATTCTACAGTAAAAACTGCTCAAAATTTGGATTTCGTCAGGGTAATAGCTCTACTGTAATGGGGCAATGTCCAATTTAACGCACCCTCTGAGGCGACCGAGAAACAGCGCCACGAAATGGGTAGAAAATGCTTTAGGAGGCCTTTAGGAGGGTCTTGTACCGCTCAGATCAAGAGAAGTATTTTTTTTAAATAAATCAAAACTATTTTGCCCATATTTGTCCAGAATACGGTTTTAGGGTTAATGCTTCAAAATGTTTGACCGGTACTGTATGTATATGTATATATATATATATATATATATATATATATATATATATATATATATATATATATGTTATATACTGTATATATAAAATTCGATAATTAATAGATAATTCCAGAATTTCAATTGCTTAAATCGATATAAGACAGTTTTCAACTCATTTTACTTTCTATAATCGGACACATTTCCAAGTGAAACAAGATATCCAGATAAATAAATAAGTACATATCGGCTAGAACTTTATCCAGTGGGAATAGATCATGAATACAGCAGGTTTAATGGCACAGACAACCGTACCCTTGAGTACTGAGGTTTGTTACAGCGACAGAGCACGTTAAGTCTGTTCAACAGGACCTTGCTTTCACAACCGAGCCCTACGCTGAACAAAAACTGGATGAAATACAATCACAAGTGGCCACTGGAGACAAATCTGAGATGCATATTAATACCAGGCATGAGTGGCTGACCACTTGTTATCAGGCCTAAAACTCTTCTCTATTGTGATCAGGCCTTTATAACCCTGTGGATATTCGACAAAAATGCCTTCACATTCCTGCATGCCAGACTCCGGGACAGCAGCGAATTCACTCCTAATCAGACGGGAAAACCTGCGCTATTATTTCAGTATGCCTGGGCATTCTGGACCACAGACGAGGAGCGCAAATATGATTTATGATGTACTGTTTAATGGCTGGAGCAGCGGCTCTGACTCTAAAGAGGAGATCAGATGACTTTCTCAGACAGGAGCGTGTCAGGGAAGGAACGGGGAGTGCACCATTACAACAGGATGACCGAGAGAGTAAGAGAGGCCTCCAGTACTGCGTCTTAATGGAGGAGAGATGCTACTGAAGTCTGACGGGAAAATGATACCAGTCAATACAGCGAAGGGAGGGGGATGGAGAACAGATATGGATGACGTGATGCTGAGAGATTTTTGATGCCAGTGCGCCTGGGAAAGGCAGCAAGTGGCTTATTGTGTTTACATAAGACATCCAGAAAGAATGAGCGGAGCCTTAAATGCAATCAATTGATTCGGACATTATTTAAAGTGCCCCTATTATGTGTGTTCTGACATTACCTGCGTAATATAGCAGTTTGTGAATGTAAAAAGATCTGTAAAGATGCAAAGACCAAAGTGCTTAATAAAGTTATTGTCTTCCAAAAGAAAAAAACGTCGCCAGTAACTCCAGTCTTGAACCTATGTGGGTTTGTAACACATTTGCATAATGCCAGCCTATGGTCATCATTGGGAGCCTGTGAACAACGCCTGCTTTGCCCCGCCCTCAAACACTGTAGTTGTATCTGAAACTGGAAGAGTTTGGTTTGTGTTGTTCATGTCAAGAAGACGCTGCTTTCGGTTTTGTTTCCGACATGTTCTGTAAGGTGTAGACCAATCACAACAGACTGGGCCATCTGACCAATCAGAGCAAGTAGACCAATCACAACAGACTGGGCCATCTGACCAATCAGAGCAGAGTAGACCAATCACAACAGACTGGGCCATCTGACCAATCAGAGACAGAGTAGACCAATCACAACAGACTGGGCCATCTGACCAATCAGAGCAAAGTAGACCAAATCACAACAGACTGGGTCATCTGACCAATCAGAGCAGAGTAAGACCAATCACAACAGACTGGGCCATCTGACCAATCAGAGCAGAGTAGACCAATCACAACAGACTGGGCCATCTGACCAATCAGAGCAAAGTAGACCAATCACAACAGACTGGGCCATCTGACCAATCAGAGCAGAGTCGGACCAATCACAACAGACTGGGCCATCTGACCAATCAGAGCAGAGTAGACCAAACACAACAGACTGTTTCATCTGACCAATCAGAGCAGAGTATGACCAATAACAACAGACTGGGCCATCTGACCAATCAGAGCACAGTAGACCAATCACAACAGACTGGGCCATCTGACCAATCAGAGCAGAGTAGACCAATCCCAATAGACTGGGCCATCTGACCAATCAGAGCAAAGTAGACCAATCACAACAGACTGGGTCATCTGACCAATCAGAGCAGAGTAGACCAATCACAACAGACTGGGCCATCTGACCAATCAGAGCAAAGTAGACCAATCACAACAGACTGGGCCATCTGACCAATCAGAGCAAGAGTCAGACCAATCACAACAGACTGGGCCATCTGACCAATCAGAGCACAGTAGACCAATCACCAACAGACTGGGCCATCTGACCAATCAGAGCAGAGTAGACCAATCACAACAGACTGGGCCATCTGACCAATCAGAGCACAGTAGACCAATCACAACAGACTGGGCCATCTGACCAATCAGAGCAAAGTTTGACCAATCACAACAGACTGGGCCATCTGACCAATCAGAGCGACAGTTTGACCAATCACAACAGACTGGGCCATCTGACCAATCAGAGCGAGAGTTTGACCAATCACAATAGACTGGGTCATCTGACCAAATCAGAGCAAAGTTTGACCAATCACAACAGACTGGGTCATCTGACCAATCAGAGCGAAGTTTGACCAATCACAACAGACTGGGCCATCTGACCAATCAGAGCAGAGTTTGACCAATCACAACAGACTGGGTCATCTGACCAATCAGAGCAAAGTTTGACCAATCACATCAGACTGGGTCATCTGACCAATCAGAGCGAAGTTTGACCAATCACAACAGACTGGGTCATCTGACCAATCAGAGCAAAGTTAGACCAATCACAACAGACTGGGTCATCTGACCAATCAGAGCAGAGTTAGACCAATCACAACAGACTGGGCCATCTGACCAATCAGAGCAGAGTAGACCAATCACAACAGACTGGGCCATCTGACCAATCAGAGCAAAGTTAGACCAATCACAACAGACTGGGTCATCTGACCAATCAGAGCAGAGTTAGACCAATCACAACAGACTGGGCCATCTGACCAATCAGAGCAGAGTAGACCAATCACAATAGACTGGGCCATCTGACCAATCAGAGCAAAGTAGACCAATCACAACAGACTGGGTCATCTGACCAATCAGAGCAGAGTAGACCAATCACAACAGACTGGGCCATCTGACCAATCAGAGCAGAGTAGACCAATCACAACAGACTGGGTCATCTGACCAATCAGAGCAAAGTAGACCAATCACAATAGACTGGGCCATCTGACCAATCAGAGCAGAGTAGACCAATCACAACAGACTGGGTCATCTGACCAATCAGAGCAGAGTAGACCAATCACAACAGACTGGGCCATCTGACCAATCAGAGCAGAGTAGACCAATCACAACAGACTGGGCCATCTGACCAATCAGAGCAGAGTAGACCAATCACAACAGACTGGGCCATCTGACCAATCAGAGCAAAGTAGACCAATCACAACAGACTGGGCCATCTGACCAATCAGAGCAGAGTAGACCAATCACAATAGACTGGGCCATCTGACCAATCAGAGCAAAGTAGACCAATCACAACAGACTGGGTCATCTGACCAATCAGAGCAGAGTAGACCAATCACAACAGACTGGGCCATCTGACCAATCAGAGCACAGTAGACCAATCACAACACACTGGGCCATCTGACCGATCAGAGCAGAGTAGACCAATCACAACAGCCTGGGCCATCTGACCAATCAGAGCAGAGTAGACCAATCACAACAGCCTGGGCCATCTGACCAATCAGAGCAGAGTAGACCAATCACAACAGACTGGGCCATCTGACCAATCAGAGCAGAGTAGACCAATCACATCAGACTGGGCCATCTGACCAATCAGAGCAGAGTAGACCAATCACATCAGACTGGGCCATCTGACCAATCAGAGCAGAGTAGACCAATCACAACAGACTGGGCCATCTGACCAATCAGAGCAGAGTAGACCAATCACAACAGACTGGGTCATCTGACCAATCAGAGCAGAGTAGACCAATCACATCAGACTGGGCCATCTGACCAATTCAGAGCAGAGTAGAGCAATCACAACAGACTGGGCCATCTGACCAATCAGAGCAGAGTAGACCAATCACAACAGACTGGGCCATCTGACCAATGAGAGCAGAGTAGACCAATCACAACAGACTGGGTCATCTGACCAATCAGAGCAGAGTAGACCAATGACAACAGACTGGGCCATCTGACCAATCAGAGCAGAGTAGACCAATCACAACAGACTGGGCCATCTGACCAATCAGAGCAGAGTAGACCAATCACAACAGACTGGGCCATCTGACCAATCAGAGGAGAGTAGACCAATCACAACAGACTGGGCCATCTGACCAATCAGAGCAGAGTAGACCAATCACAACAGACTGGGCCATCTGACCAATCAGAGGAGAGTAGACCAATCACAGACTGGGCCATCTGACCAATCAGAGCAGAGTAGACTCTCAGAAAGGTGAACAAATCCTTCATCGAATCGTTTCAGACACTGTGAGAAAAGAGCTGATGCTGCATGTATATTCTGAGAGAAATAAAGTGGTTTTTGACCTTGGATGAAGGTAAATCTACAGTAGGGGACCTTCAAATCAAAATTAGGAACATTTAAAACAGCACAATAGGGGCACTGACTGTAATGTATTAATTCTCTGAATCTCTCCAGCATGAACTGTATCATTTATGAGGCGGATCTGACGTTATCTGAATCAAACAGTGAGTGTTGACTGACCTCAGCTTGGAAACTCTATGAGGACGGGCGAAACCATCTCCAACACCTCCTAAAAACACAAAAACAGACAAAACTGATGAATCTCACAAAACCTGGTCAAGAACATATCAAGGACATAGAACATATCGCAACATGTCAAGGACATATTGCGACAAAATAAGTCATGTGACTTGAGTCCACAACCCTGCTTACTGCCTTGCTCTGATTGGTTGTAGGTCTATCCAATTGAGTGCAGAGTTTTGTTTTTTCCTGGTTGGGTTATGACACGCCTCATAATCAAAGCCCTAAGAGCAGTATCAGACTCACAGTCTGACTAAAATATGAGTATATTCTGAATATCAGGCTAAATTGTATATTTTTAAAATAAAAATATATAAAAATTGGCAGAGGTAATCAACAGTACGCCACATATGTTGTTTATAGATGTTTCACTGAAGACACTCATAACTTCTCCATTAACACAAATAACTCATCTGATTCTCCTGTCAATCCATTAATGAGGCTTTGTTTCTGTTCGTTCTGTACTGATCCGGCTCAGCGTGATCCCCATCCGCTCCAGACGTTTGCTAATCTGGCAAATTCTGATTGTCACTGATGACATTTGTGTCAAGTGGAAAGCAAACGAAGAGTCGGGCGAGAGGTCTGACGGTGGATCGTGTCGAAGCTTCAAACACAGCTTCCGAAAAGGAAAAGGCCGCTAACGAGGAAAAATGTAAAATGTCAAAGCGCGTATAATGAGAGATGCGTGACAAGCATTTCTCCCGACGTCACCTTTACCTGAAGAGGAATTGGAGGCGCAGCTCCGGATTAGAGTGACGGGAATTTAAACGGAGAGGGACTTGAACTTAAAGACATTCAGCGGAGGATTTTTCTCCATGGGAACAGGGTTTTATTCAGGTGCGGATGTGAAAGTAACGTCAATAAACACCAGATACTCTGTGTTACACTATTAGTGCTGAAACTGGAAGGATGAATTGGTTTGTAAGCCTTCAGAGAAATAAACACATGAAGTGAGAGTCTGAGAAACTACAGAAGCTCAGGAGTATGAGGAGTAAAGAAGAGAGGGAGAACACAAAACAATAGGAAGGACAAGAGGGGAGGAACAGACAGTGGAAAGGAGGCGGAGACAAACAAAAGGGGCGGAGACAACAGCAGAGAAACGATGTAATGATTTTGAAAGTAAAGAGTCTCTTCTACTTACTCAAAGATGCATTTATTTGAAGAGTAATATTGTCAAATATTATTGCAACTTAAAATAACTGTTTTCTATCTGGATGTATTTTAAAATGTAATTTATTCCTGTGATCAAAGCTGTATTTTCATCATCATTACTCCAGTCTTCAGTGTCACATGATCCTTCAGAAATCACTCTGATATGATGATTTGATGCTCAATAAACATAAAAATAAATTATATATTAAAAACGTATATATAATTATAAAATATATAAATATATAAATATATATATATATATATATATATATATATATATGAATTGATTAAAATGATATATATATGTATGTGTATATATATATGTATGTGTATATATATATGTATGTGTATATATATATATATATATATATATATATATATATATATGTATGTATATATACATATATATATATATATATATATATATATATATATATATATATATATAGCATTTTAATCAATTATGTTATATAATAGTGTTGCATAAATACATTTAATTTACCTTAATATTTATTAAAAATTATAATAATATTTATTACAATTATTTACGTATTTATTTACATATATATTTTATATAATTTACAGAAATTTCCATTTCAATCTTTCGAGAATATATTTACCGTATATATATATATATATATATATATATATAAAAGGAAATTCAATCTTGAAAGTAAATATATACTCGAAAGATTTAAATGGACATTTCTATAAATTATATAATATAATTTCTATACATGTAAATAAATGTATAAATAATTTTAATAAATATTAAGGTAAATGTATTTATGAAACATACATTAATGCCAAATCCAGCCAATCACTATTGTCATGATGTCGTTTCCTACTGCTCCAGAATAATTGGTCACATGGCATTTATGGATCAGGTGATTGGCTCGAAAAGTTCAGAGAAGAGAAGGAAGGCAGAAAATGAGGGGAGGAGCAGACAAACAGGTCAAAAAGACAAAACTAAACAGCTGAAACATGAAGCGAAAGGTAGGGTCGAGAAACCTTGCAAGGGTCTATCAACATGAAACTGACTAGATTTACGTCCCCCTTAAGACTTTCTGAAAACACATACACACACACACACACACACAAACACACACTGAAGCATTTCTCGCTCACCTCTGGGACATTTTTCTTGAATTCACGGCTCAGTTCCACCAGGTGTTTATGGGAGTCCTCGCTCTCCTCCTGTCGGCCTGCGAGTTGGGCCGCCACTGAGTTTAGCTCCCTCTACAGAGACAAAGAGAGAGAGATGCTTTAGAGAGGCCTGCCAACACTCATAATACACAGCTTAGTACATACATAAATAAATATACGCTGTTGAATATTAACCATGTAATCCGTCATGATCTGATAGAAGGCGACTGCTTACTGTAAGCTTCAGCCCCATTAATAATTAAACCTAAATAAATCCAATGCCTACAGTAGCAGAAGGCCTTTTAGATAATCAGAATCCGAAATAATCAATACCTCTGCAACAGTCATGGGAGAGCGGAAGAGCGGAGAGCGAGAGAGAGAGAGAGAGGCACAGGAACGCTGAATATTCACCAATATCCCTCTTATGCAGTTGATCTGGTGAGCAGAAAGACTGAAATACGGGCCAGAGCGACTGGAGAAATCGAATATGAGAGGAAGAACTGCTGTTTTTTGTACACGTAGCATTACAATAACATTGTTTCACGTGTATTACTGTTCTTCCTTGCCAAACCATGTACATAAATATTTTTTCTTCAGAAAAAATTCACATAAATCAGACTATACATGTTTTTATTTTTATTTTATAGATTTATCTAAATAATTAGAGCCAGACCAATATAGATTTTGAAGGCCAAAACCAATACAAATATTTGTTTTGGTTTTAAAATCTGAATATATCGGCCGATATTATTATTATTATTTCAGAAACGCGCAACAAAATATTAACAGATTTCCCTAACATTAGTTATTTGTAGTTATTTATGAGTTTTAACTAAAATAATATGATAATGCATTTTAAAAAGAAACTTGTTTCTATTTGTCACAACACAGAACAGAGGAACATCAAAATATATTAAAGTTCTGATAAATAAAATAATAATTAGTCCCTACATTGCCTTATAGTTGTAAGCTACCTTATAATTACAATGCTTGCTTTTTAACAACACTCATGACATGGTTGAAGCATGATTTGTCCGTTTTTATTTTTATATTTGAAATATTCATTTATCGGCCATTATAACTGCCGATACCGATATTTAGAAAATGCCTAATATCGGCCGATAATATCGGCCTCCCGATATATCGGTCTGGCTCTAAAAATAATAGTATCATGATTTACCACTAAAATGTGAACTGTTTTCAATATTGATCATCAGAAATGTTTCTTGAGCAGCAAATCATCATATTAGAGTGATTTCTGAAGGATCATGTGACACTGAAGACTGGAGAAATGATGCTTTCATCACAGGAATAAATTACATTTGACTATATTTTCACATAGAAATGAATATTTCACAATATTACTGTATTTTTTAATCAAATAAATGCTTGGTAAGCATAAGAAATGTAAATCTTCTTTAAACGTATATTAAATATATAAAACGCACTACATGTCTCATTTCTCTCACAGGCGTTCTGTTCAAACTAAAACAATAAATTGAGGGAGAGGGCTTTTCAATTACTGTACCAAATTTGTACATGACATCAAATTAAATTTACAATGTTTTAATTAATCTCTACCCTTACTTTAAAGTAAATGATCTAATGGGAGAGGAAGAATTCCTGAGGACAAAAGCCCCAGATTTAAGGCACAGCTTTGGATGCTTCTCAAACTCGTCATTTTCTTCGCTGGAGTCTGGAAGTGTGATGGCGAGGATCTGGATGGCCAGTTTTGTTTACCGGACACATAATAAAGTCGATTATTTGACCTCCAGTCACCATTACAGCACAAAAGGACGAGATTCTGAGCTTTAAAAACCTTCATGACGCATCTCATTCCCTGAAGTTCTGCACAAGACACTAAAATAGAAACACCAATGATCAACATGATCACCAATTATCTTTTTTTATAGAATTCATTTACAGAGAGCAGTTAAGCCATAATTGTTCAGGGCCGGGAAGAGTTTGGTGGACTGTGATGGTTCATTTAACCTCTATTAGCTGTAAGCAGAGCACAGCTAATCTGACTGAGAACATCTGAGTGACAACAACACATCTAGAAGAGCCATCAAACCCTGATGGTTTCAAGCCAAATAACAAGCTTTGTGAATGTTTGATGGCTAGAATGGTCGTCTATCTACGAGAGCTGGTGTGCTAAACGCATGTACCCTACTTCTAAATAAATAAAAGGGTTCTATATATGTATCATAGGGTTCTTTACTCAACTGCAAAGGACCTTTTATGCAAAAGAAAATGATGATAATGACAAGAAAGAACCCTTTTGGCACAAAGGTTCTTTATAGGCTATTATTCATTCATATATTACATTATTCTGCAACATTTTGCAGTTATAATTAAATTATTGTTTATTAAACTGTTGTAGTAACTTAATATCCCATTTTAATCATGCTGACTTTTGAAGGATAAAAACTGAAATGGCATTCTTCGTGTGATATTGATTAATTACATTTTTTAACCCCCATATGTTGAATTTTGTGATCATTCATGCATTGCATTTAGGTGTTCCAAATATGTAGCGCTTTAGAACCTTTTAAGGTTCTATAAAGAACCTTTTCTTCTAAGAGTGTAGGACTGTGTGGTTGGAATTAAATGGATACTTTAGGATTTAGCTTTGTATTAGTAGAAAGCCTGTAGTGTTTTCCAATTACCATGCTTTCCACCCTCATATCCCCCTGAGACGAGAGATTTATGTATTTTTTTTTTTGTCTGGAAAATATCGTCTGATGACGCAAAAATCGTCATTTTGTGTCATCGGAGGATTTTTTGTCTGATTTTTAATCTGGAATATAGATGTATGATTGTCTTGTTTTTAAGAAGACATTTGGCAGTTTTTTGTAGAAGTGAAATAAATTAAGAAAGTGAAACAGAAAAAAAAGTTTATGGAAGTTTGAGTTTATGGAAATTTATAAAAATGTATTATTCATATTTCTATAAAATGTATATTTTCAACACCTGGGCTTCTCTGCAGAAAAATCAAGGCCAAAAATCTGAACAAGTTGTGTTTAAAATTGTCAGGTTGATATTCTCAAAAAAATGATCTTTCAGTGAAAGTGTGTTTGGGCGCAGTGCTAAACTTTTCCACTAGGGCACAACCAGACTCCATTACTGCCCATATAAGGGCGCCTACATTTGCATATGCGTTTTGAGTGATATGAATCACTTTTTATATAATTTTCATACAATTTATGAAGGAGACATCCTATTCCGAAGTAGTTTGGAAAGTCTGGCAGATTTTGATATGAATTCAACCTCTAAGAAACACAAATAAAACGTATGTGACATCACAAATGGGATAAATTTATTATTTTTTTCTTTATATTTAAAACATTTTCAGACCTTTTTTTTCTTTTGAAAACTTTTTGAACTCTTGGCATGAAAACAAACTGAGATTTCAACCATTTTCTCATGCTTTTTATTGCTATTTCAAAATAAAGGTCTGAACACACCTTAGGAGTATGAAAATATTCTTGTTGCAAATTGATAAATTACGGCTTCTCTGCAATTATTTTGAAAATCAGTCACCAAATATGGAAACAAGAGATTGTAAGCTTTCAATATTATGAGTGACTGAAATTTAGAAAGTCCACTTTCTCAGACAGATGTATTAATACGGCAATAAAACTGCATGCATTTCAGCAACATCTGCAGCAAAAAAATAAAAATTAATGTAAAAAAAAAATCCAGGATGAGTAATACAATGAAGTTTAATACTTATGATTAAGGACTTAAACAAACTCTTAAATGTGAACAACAGCAACACTAATTGCCTGAGTGAACAAACTTCACCGCCGACGAGCATTTACAGAAACTTGTGCTTAAGTTTTAGCAGCCGTAACAGTAGGAGAACATAAAGGAAAAGCTTTTTTTATTAATAGTTTTGACATCTGACACATCACAAACAGCATCTTTGCTCCCTGCATCGTCTACAGAGACACGAGTATCAGCAGGAGCTGGAAATAAACCTGCTCACTCTCACCTTTCAAGAACAAACTGCAGCACGCTTCACTTTCTGTTGTTTTTTTCAAATGTTTGTTCATTTGTGCTCAGACAGCCATCAGACCCACCTGATGCTACAGCGCCGTTCGCCAAAAGCCCTTTTTCTTCCTCGTTCTCTGCTACCCATGATGCACTGAGGTCTGAGACGCCTGTTAATACAAGCGTGCTCAGCAGGCGATGATTCCAGTGTTAGTCAGATGTTCGTTCCAAGCAGGAATATTACAGTACTCATAAGAAGCGTTAAGTGCCATCTGACACGAGCGATCTAAACTTGGAAAACTTTCATGATAAACAACTTTAGCATTATAGAATTAATAATGCCTCCTTCTTCCCTAGATTTCTCTATTTTTTAAACCTGACATCAAATTAATATTTTGACTTTCTTCATTCTTATATAACATAAATGTTTGCATATTTTGAGAACATTCACAAGAACAGCTTAGGGCTGTGCAAAGATTAATTGCGATTAATCCCATCCAAAATAAAAGTTTGTGTCTACATAATATATGTGTGTGCTGTGTATAATTATTGTGTAGATATAAATACACACACATGCATACATATATTTAAGAATTATTTGCATGTAAAATACTGTATATATTTAAATACATAATATATATTATATGTAAATATTAAGGCTGTCAAACAATTAATCGCGATTCAATTGAATCCAAAATAAAAGTTTGAATTTACATAATATATGTGGGTGCACTGTGTAATTATTTATATATACTGTATAAATACACACACATGCTTGTATATATTTAAGAAATATTTTCATGTATATACTATATATAGATTTATATATAAATTATATTATACATAAATATTTTATATATAATTTTTTTCTTAAATATGCATCTGTGTGTATTTATATATATATAAAATAATTACACAGTGCACCCACATATATTATGTAAACACAAACTTTTATTTTTGGATGTGATTAATCACGTAATGTACTTTGACAGCCTTAATATTTATATATAATATATATTATGTATTTAAAGATATAAATCAAAACAAATAAATATAAATTTTTTATACATGAATAACACATTTTCTTAAATATATGTATGCATGTGTGTATTTATATATACAAAATAATTATACACAGCACACACAAATATATTATGTAAACGTAAACTTTCATTTTGGATGCGATTCTCAATTATTTTATTTTTTAATTAATCGCAATTAATCTATAAAGCTTTTAATCACCATGGCTTAAAGGTTTTAACACAAAATATTGTTAAGAAAAACCCAATATTATTGGATGGAGATTAGGCAAGATCAAATTCAGCATTTCTTTCTTTGTTACCCCATTTTTTCCAACCCAAAAATGAATATTGTTATCATTTACCATGTGGTAACCTGTATGACTTTCTTTGTTCTGTGAAACACAAGAGTAAAAGTGAGTATAAGTGGATGATTGTTAAAGCTAAAAGCACCATAAAATATAATAAATATATATTATACATCTTCTCAAGTCAATGCCCTTTTAAAAAACACCTTGCGTGTAAAAGCAAACATCACACAGGTTTGGAACGACATTGAGTTTGGGTGAACCGGCCCTTTAAATCAGATCCTAGTTCCAGGAAACCACAAAGAAATGTCACTATTGAACAGTATTGGAAAAAAGCCACACTTGTGTGTAAAAGAAGACATCTTCAGTCAAATGTTCGAACGTTTTAAGGGTTTGGAAAAGGCAATCAGGCCTGTATTTTCAGGATGTGGTGGGCAGCTGGGTCAATATTGAGTCCCTGTCATTACGCCTGTGCCAGTCAAACATCCATCTGTAATTGATGAGTTAGCTTTGCCGATGTCAGGGGGCGGGGCCTGCTGAGGCCAGCATCCAGTGAGGAGAATTGATTGGCCGAGGGGATGTTTGATTGACGTTTGGATATGCAAAGGAGGAGAGGGAAGCCGACGGTTGAACTTGACATTGAATCGAACGTCTAGCGAAGGACCGAGTTGAATAAAAGCACCAAAAAGAAAACAAAACATAACCGGGGTAAACTAAATCACATCCGAGAGCTTGTCGTCTGCAATCACCAGACGAGCAATGAAGGGCCACAAATGAAAAAGCATACACAGACCGTTCAGATATAACCTTCAGATTCGTTAAAATCTTTACCATCGATTACGGCAGAATCTATGGCACGTCTCGCTGATGACAGCACGGGAAAGCAAGAGTTCTTAACCAGTGAAGCGGAGTGTTTTGACCAGCAGAAATGAACTGAAAATAGTGGGTGGTTATGGGAAACAAGGGGGAAAAAATGCAGATGGAGGTATTATTTTTCTTTTTGTATCCCATCTAATTGCAATCATAGGCAGATGTCTGCGAGTGTGACAGCATCAGCAGAATTGCTGCTGAGAGCACAGAATCTTTGTCTAAAAATAATCAGACGTTCTGGGCTCGGCTGTTTGTTATAATGGTAATCGATGCTGCAGGCTTTCGAATTCCATCAATTTATAGATCCACTCTGTTCTGCCTGGTGATTGCGCTGCCTCTAAACCCCTGCTGCACACACACACACACACACACTCGTAAAAAAACACAAAAGGTTCACGCAGACGGGGCCATTACCTATGCATGTAGATATGCAACTCTGCATGCATATTATACAACCGAATTTTATCGACACACAGAATAAACACAAATACAAACATAAGTGTGATCAGAGAATGATTCAACCATGCGTCCAACACGCACTCGCACAAACAAAACAAAAATCGAACAGACAAGGCCATTACCTATGCATGCTCATTATACAAATATATCTATAGGATCATTCCTCATGGATGCAAACATGCAACCCTGCATGCACTTTATATAAAAAATCATTTGCATAAAATGCATTGAAATGCATATACAAACAGTCGTATCAGGATCATTACTCATGCATGCAGGCAGATATGCAACCCTGCATGCACTTTATAGAAAAAATCATTTGCATAACATGCATTGAAATGCATATACAGACAGTCGTATCAGGATCATTACTCATGCATGCAGGCAGATATGCAACCCTGCATGCACTTTATATAAAAAATCATTTGCATAACATGCACTGAAATGCATATACAGACAGTCGTATCAGGATCATTACTCATGCATGCAGGCAGATATGCAACCCTGCATGCACTTTATATAAAAAATCATTTGCATAACATGCACTGAAATGCATATAAAGACAGTCGTATCAGGATCATTACTCATGCATACAGGCAGATATGCAACACTGCATGCACTTTACTATAAAAATCTACAGGACCATCACCTATGCATATGCTGTATGGGCATCATGCAAATAATGCTACCTAGAACTGTTATATGTGCATGCAATTATGCATTAATACAGGATCTTAACTTGAGTATGCAGATACGCAACACTGCATACCTAAGCATGCATATAAGTAAACCTGCATGCATATGCAAAGCATATCTAAAGCAACAGTACCTCTGCATGCACATGCAACCCTGATTATACAAAAATGACACATAGAGAAACACAAATATAAACATCGATGTGGAACCAGAAGGTCCAATCATGCACCAAGCATCCAACACACACACACACACACGAGGGACAGCAGAAGGGCTAGTCTATGATTTAGATAAGTGCAGTTTCTTTTCATACGTTTTCTTATCTCCTCCATTTGTGTGTAAGGCAGAAGATTTGTCCTTAGCTGTTTCAGATTAGTGCCGCTTCTCAGACGCCACATTCGAGAGGAGAGATCGATCAATGAATCAAATCAACACAATCAATACCGGCCCATCGCTGGAGTCTAGTCTGGCCCCCGCATTAATACCGGCACCAACCCCACCCCCAAACCCCTCGACACGCGCAAAAACAACAGCGCTTCCCTCGGCTTTTTGTTTTTTGCAGGTTGGGAGAGATCCAGGATAGGGCCGGTTCTGGCGGGTGTCCATGGCAGAGATGGAAGATGAGCCGTTATCTGCCCTGACTTGGACAGGAGAGAGGAAACAGGAAAGTGGCCCTGCTGGACGTGCTCAGAGCTGCCATGCACTCCCGCTCTACTCTTTCATTTGTTTACCCCGTACCAGAGCTTGATCACAAATGAGATCTTTTTAATATCTCAACTGCTGCTTCTAGAAAGCTTTGAGATAAGGTGAAGAGTCACCTCACATCTCCTCTAGTGCTTTAAAAGTCATCAATGTCTCAAACTGTGCTCAGATTGACCGAACTACAATCAGAGATCTCACTAGAAACTCAAACAATTCTCTTCAAATGATCCTGTTAGAAAAAAGGGTTTCATATTTAAAGGTGCATTGTGCAACATTTCATGTTAAAAATAATAATAAATAGCCCATACATGCTTACTAGTTCACTTTAGTAGTAGTTCACTTTAAAAAAAACTTTTGCTGATAATTTACTCACCCCATGTCATCCAAGATGTGCATGACTTTCTTTCTTCAGTCGAAAAGAAATTAAGGTTTTTGATGAAAACATTCCAGGATTTTCTCCATATAATGGACTTCAATGGGAACCAAACGGTTCAAGGTCCAAATGAGAGTTTCAGTGCAGCTTCAAAGGGCTTTAAATGATTCCAGATGATGAATAAGGGTCTTATCTAACGAAACAAGTGGCCATTTCAAAAATAAATAAAAAAGTTTAAGTTTTATAAGCACAAATCCTCACCTTGTTCTGTTCTGTGATGCACGTTCGTGACGAACTCTTTCATCAAAATGAACAGGTCTTTTTTCGAGTCATTTGGTTGATTCAATGAACGAGATTCATTCATTTTGAAATGAGCGCTCGTTTCGCTAGATAAGACCCTTATTCATCGTCTGGTGTCGTTTAAAACCCTTTGAAGCTGCACTGAAACTCTCATTTGGACCTTGAACCGTTTGGACCCCATTGAAGTCCATTATATGGAGAAAATCCTGGAATGTTTTCATCAAAAACCTTAATTTCTTTTCGACTGAAGAGAAGAAAGACGTGGACATCTTGGATGACATGGGGGTGAGTAAATTATCAGCAAAAGTTTTTTTAAAAAGTGAACTACTCCTTTAACGATGATATCACCAGAAGATGTACATTAGGAATCTGTCAATCAATCACACTGTAAAATGCGATGTCCCTTTCCAATCAGGAACGGCACAAAAAATGAACATCACAGATTTAAAATACGTTGTTATGATGTGTGAATTTATCTTGACACCTTTTAAACCTGCCAGCGGAGGCTGGGAAATGATTCCGAATAATTAATCCCAAAACATCAGCCGGAAAACACGGCGGCTCAAGACGAGCGCGAAGCGTTACAATGATCGGGAAGGTGTGACTGACGTCGTCAGGAATTAGTTGTCACGCTGCACTTCATTTAGGAGTTTTAGCACCTAGCGCGCCGCAATCCGTCAACACCCTGTCTAAAACACACGTTCTGTTCGGAACCGCTTCATCTGTCGGGCACTGAGACACACACACACACTCTCTACATGTAGTGCAGGCAGTGCTGTCACTTTGGAATAAAACCCCTCAACCATCTATCAGAGGGTTTTAATCCAAAGTCGCTCCTCTAGCAGGGGGCTGAAAATATTGACTGGTTATAGAGCGACCGTCGAGACCCCTGGTCATTTAAAGGATTGAAAAACGGTCCACCTACTGCTCATAGTAAGAGCTGCATTTGTGGAAATTATTCTTTTTACAGGAGAGTGTTGCTTCTGCACCAGACAGAACAGATTTACTTTAAAAAGTCGCTCAACTTAAATGACACATTTATGAATACAACTTATGATACACTCTTAGAGCTGTTTGGTCAAAAAAAAAAAAACTTTTGCTGATACTTTACTCACCCCCATGTCATCCCAGATTTCCACGTCTTTCTTTCTTCAGTCGAAAAGAAATTAAGGTTTTTAATGAAAACATTTCAGGATTTTTTCCATATAATGGACTTCAATGGGGACCAAACGGTTCAAGGTCCAAAAGAGAGTTTCAGTGCAGCTTCAAAGGGCTTTAAACGACACCAGACGATGAATAAGGGTCTTATCAAGCGACACGATCACTCATTTAAAAAATAAATAAAAAAGTTTACGTTTTATAAGCACAAATGCTTGCCTTGCTCTGTTCTGTGATGCGCGTTCGTGATCGTGACTCTCCTGTTCAAACTTGTTCATCAAAATTAACACATTTTTTTCAAGTCATGACTCGAAGGGTCCTATAAGACCATTATTCATCGTCTAGTGTCATTTAACGCCCTTTGAAGCTGCACTGAAACTCTCATTTGGGCCTTGAACCGTTTGGTCCCCATTGAAGGCCATTATATGGAGAAAAATCCTGGAATGTTTTCATCAAAAATGTTAATTCTTTTTGACTGAAGAAAGAAAGAGATGGACATCTTGGATGACATGGGGGTGAGTAAATTATCAGCAAAAGTTTTTTTTTTTAAAGTGAACTACTCCTTTAATGCAACTAAAAAAAATAAAATAAATCTGTTTTAGATTAAAATGTTGAAATCTACGCAGAATTAGACTCAAGTGGTGGCCTGTGCTCCAGTGGCTTACTTACAGTTGTCTCTGCGCATTAAGGATGAAGTGTGTGATTTTTATGGATGTTCAAATGTTCACCAGTTTTAGCTTAACTGCAGAGATGAGCGCATGTAATTCCACCATAAAAATAAAATAAACACACAAACACGGAATATGCGACTCTTGGCAGAGAGGAAAAGTGTTCAAGAAAACTCCTTGATAACAAATTTTGCCCGATAATGCAGACAATTTAAATTGGGATAGGAAAATATATGCAAGTCAAAACAATTACAGATCTTTAATAATAAAAAATGATGCCATCAACAAATATCAAAGCATTTATCCTGACCCGTGACGAGACTAGTCTCATGTCTTATACTCAAACTAACAGGTATTTATCCATTCTATTCAAAACTTTTCACTCAAATTAGTGAGTTCTTTAACATTCCTTATTTTAAGTTCTTCCAATTAGTAAAGTGCAAATGTACGTCCAAATGAGTCCACGTTATTTATCATCATCATAATGGCTCATTGTTATTTTCACACTCCACTCTGTGGTTACAATCAGACCAGCCATTATCTCACACAACCGCTGACTTTGTGGCCGTGAAAAAAGAAAAAACCCTGGCCTAGATGAACTCCTACAGCTTTCACAGAATAAGTGATGGTTTCTGCTATTTGTTTATTTATTCACACTGCGGTTTATTAAGCAACAGTCAAGAACGCGGACTATTGAAAAATTCACTGCGCGGCTTTGAAAAAAAGGAGGGGAAGTGTCTCGGTAAAATTTATTGTGGAGTAAATATAAGTGTGTTCAAAAGAGCGATATAAATGGGGGCCAGCGACTTGACAATCCATAACAAACGGCACCAAATCAGTTGAGCAGGAGTTTACCTCCGCAAGTCTCCACGACACACACACACACAAACACTGGCCCACTTTCCAGAAGAAATCGACGGAGGTGGGGGTGAAAAATGGCAAGCAGCGGATAACACGGATAACCTGCCATTGTTTATTCTCTCTTAAGAAATGTCAATCTGTTTGTTTCTCAGGTGTGCTCCTTTTTTCCTGTTGTTTGTGCTGTTTCTCTTCCTCTCCGCCGTTCCCCGTCGATTGCAAGGGGAGATCAAAGCCGAGCTTCTGGAGGAAACGTGAATATTTCAGGTGAGCCGAGCGACTGCGCTTCACACCACCTGTGTGACACCGAACCAGGTCCAACCCCTCGCAATTACCTGATCTCCGGAGGGCCCCTGAGAGCCCGGCGACACCAGCCGGAGCCACCTGTCGGAGCCCAAAACTCTTTAATTCCTACCCAGTGCACGCACGTGTGCGACAGAAAGAGATATTCCTCATCCGAGACAAAAATAAATGTATCTAGAGCGCCAAGATTGGGAATATGGCCCACGTCAGCGAGGTACAGTTAAACGAGGATGAAACGGGAACTTGCGAGGTTGCAGAACTTTGGGAAAGTCGGACGACAGCGACAATCTCTCGAGGAACATGATCAAACTTATTTGACATCAAGAAGTAGTTTAAAAAGGCCACGGCCCTTCCACAAGTCTGAAGCGTTTTTAAAGGAGTAGTTCACTTTTTAAAAAAAATTGTCCATGTCCATGTCTTTCTCTTTCTTCAGTCGAAAAGAAATTAAGGTTTTTGATTTTGATTTTTCTCCATTTAATGGACTTCAATGGGGTCCAAACGGTTCAGAGGTCTAAATGAGAATTTCAGTGCAGCTTCAAAGGGCTTTAAACGACACCAGACGATGAATAAGGGTCTTATCAGCGAAACGAGCGGTCGTTTAAAAAATAAACAAAAAAGTTTAAGTTTTAGGGGCACAAATGCTGCGTTCGTGACTCACCTGTTCGATCTCGTTCGTCAAAATGAACAAATCTTTTTCCGAGTCAATTCATTCATTTTGTTCGTTGAATCAACCAAATGACTCAAAAAAAAGTTCTTTTCATTTTGATGAACGAGTTCGAACAGGAGAGTCACGAACGCGCATCACAGAACAGAGCAAGGCAAGCATTTGTGCTTATAAAACTTAAACTTTGTTATTTATTTATTAAATGAGCGCTCGTTTAGCTAGATAAGACCCTTATTCATCAGCTGGTGTCATTTAAAGCCCTTTGAAGCTGCACTGAAACTCTCATTTGGACCTTGAACTGTTTGGACCCCATTGAAGTCCATTATATGGAAAAAATCCTTGAATGTTTTCATCAAAAATCTTAATTTCTTTTCAACTGAAGAAAGAAAGACGTGGACATCTTGGATGACATGGGGGTGAGAAAATTATCAGCAAAAGTTTGTTTTAAGTGAACTACTCCTTTAAAGACAACTGAGATCCTACAGGGTGACATGGCTTTTAGTGAGGATCATGTCCGTTCAGTCTGACGAGCAACAGTCGTAAAGGACTATTATAAAGCGTACAGTGTGTACCCATCTTTAATTTAAAAACATCCTAATGTCAAACACACTAAAGTCAATCAGTAAAACTATTTCAACAGTGTGTACGAGTTGCCAAATCAGTCCCATATGAGGTTGCATTTCAGTTAGTATGCTCCCTTAAAAGGTAGTAGACAGCAAGGGAGCTCACTAGGTCTTCACTCTAAAACATGTTGGGTTATTTTAACCCAATTTTGGGTCAAATATGGACAAACTCAAACACTGGGTTAAAGATGTCATTTAAAAATGTAACCCAATGGCTGGGTTTGTCCATATTTGACCCAAAATTAGGTTTAAACAACCCAGCATTTTTAGAGTGTAGTAACAAAGCTATAAGAGGTTCACACAATGAGCCGCCTAATGTTCTAGCCTGGGTCTAACGCAGGATAAGCTTTTTGTGTGTGTGTGTGTGTGTGTGTGTGTGTGTAAAAGCATTTCAATGCTTGAGCAGTCATCTCTTTTCCCACAGCCAATAAAAACTACTCCTCTAGAGTCCACACCAATCTGAGCAGCACTATTCAACAGCATGGCAGGAGCTCAGGGAGTGTGTGTGTGTGTGTGTGTGTGATGAGCAAAAGGTGTAGGGGGGACGACGGCAGAGCGTTTCTAGCCGCGTCTCTCTGAACGCCAGTAAAGCCCTTGCAGCAAATTCAGTACATTCCTCTGTGTCAGAGCGGCCGACACACATTAGCCGTTTACATGGGAGGAAACACAATCTATTTGATGCTACACTGCCCACATGTCTAAAGCCTTCCCTTCAAACACCAGCGCTTCACACGTTTTGACTCATCTCATATTCTGAGCAGGTACGCCGGCCGGAAACACTCCATCCGGAAACCGCTGTTTAAAGTCAAAGCTGCGAGTAAACATGGTACATTCTGTTTCGATGTACTATCGGACGCCCATTTTTCTAGGTTCCAGTATTTTATGCATGCAAATATCAGGCAAGCTGTGCACATGTGTGTGTGAGTTATATATTGTGTTAAATATTAGGGCTGTGAAACGATTAATCGCGATTAATCACATGCAAAATAAAAGTTTGTGTTTACATAATGTGTGTGTAGTGTGTATAATTATTTTGTATATATAAATACACACATATGCATGTATATATTTAAGGAAAATGTGTTATTAATATATCAAATATTTATATTTATGTATAATATAAATTTTGTATAAATATATATAATGTATATACATGCAAATATTTCTTAAATATATGCATGCATGCATGTGTGTGTATTTATATATCCAAAATAATTATACACACTACACACATATATATTATGTAAACACAAAAAATCGTGATTAATCGTTTCACAGCCCTATTACATATATATACACTATATATGTATATTTATTTTCTCTATAACATCATCCATCGACAGAGAAGCGGAGATGAATGTGACAGCTGCGGGTCGTCGAGGCGTCTGGTCAGTGAGCTCTTGGTAAATGTCACTTCACTCATTACAACACAAACACAACACGGCCAAAAGCTTCATGATAGATGAGTGACCCAACAACAGATAGAAGACAATCCCACTTCATCACTACATGCTGTCAATCCAACAAACGGCAACGTCTGAGAGCGGGAATCTCTGAGCCCTTTTGATTGGCCAATTACTGATGAACCTGCATTGAATATTCTGGAGCGCCTTAAAACAACTGAAAACTGAAGACGACAAAGCCTACATACTGAAAATGAAACACTGCTTGTACAGTTATAGCAGCAGTATGGACATGTATATTATGCACAAAACTGTTTCCCATAATGCAATGCACTTGACTTGATCCTTGCATTTCCAATGTGACAAATCAACTGCATTGTACATTTATTTCTTAATTCATTATGAAATTAAAAATGTGATTTCTTACAAACCCAATTATCATCAGTGGCCTTTTATTGTGGCCAGGCTAATGGTGAGTTCACACCGGACGCGAATAGCGCGTCAGGTGCGAGTGATTTCAATGTTAAGTCAATGCAAAGACGTGTTAAGTGCGTAAAAATTCCTGCGCTGTGAATGAGGCGTAGAGCACAGCGCGGTAGATGCAAATGCGCCTCATTCGTGTGTCAAATTCGCGAATTTCGCATCAAATGCGTGAATGCACAAATAGCACTAACTAACGCTGCATCCAATTCGCATACTATCCGTCCTGAAATAGTATTCGAAAATAGAATCAGTAAGTCCCAAACCGTAGTATGTTGAAATTAGTGTTTCAAAGATACCCGGATGGCCTACTATTTCCGGTTAGAATTCGAAGTGTAGATTGATGCACACTCTAACGGCTGATATTGCCCACAAACCATTGCGTGGTGGACTGAGATTCGGTTCGAACGACAAACACGAGTAAAAAGTGTTAAAAAACTACAGACACGGAGGACACGCGAGTCCGCGGCTGTGTAGAGAGGTTTAGATAAACAGGTTTGAGTGATTAATTATCAGTATCTAACCGCATGAAAATGAATTTATTCAATGCTGTCCACATTATATTGCATATGCAGCAGCATTGTGAACGTTTGTAAGACACGTTTAGCCATTTCTTTTTAAATGCATCATTATATTAAAATTGCAAACATGAAATACCCACGACTGGCAGATGAACGTGCTCTGAAACGGTAGGAAATCAAATGAGATAGAATGGAGGATTTTAACTGTGACAAGATGATTGACAGGGCAGTTTACGGTGACAGGACGCACGCAGCACGCGACAGAGCTGTCCGTTAAAGATGACGTGATAGTATGTCCCAAAGCTTGCCTACTCTTTTTGCTGCACACTCAAAAGTATATACGTTTTCTTCACAAAAAGAGTACATACTTTTAAGGGCGTAGTATAAGTAGGCGAATTGGGACGCAGCATAAATCATTTGCGCTTAACACGCCAGATGCTCAATTTGCGCAAATGATTTGAGTTAGCGCTATTTGTGCATTCACGCGTTTGACGCAAATGGTCTGGTGGACACAAATACGGCGACGATTATCCCCAAGCCGCTGTTCTGCTTTCCAGAGCAAATACAGAGCGGTGACTTCTCGATGAATGCTCAATCAACATAAAAAAGATGGCCGCAGACGGGTGCGTAAATTTCGCTTCAAACTTTTGTTTTTACATGCATCTATTTCGCTCGAATGGATTCAAAGTGTTCAAGCATATAACTAGATGTGGTGGTCACAAATTGAATTGGTGTGAACACACAGTAAGGCACAACTGTGCAATAATCATGCTGTCGAATCAGCATCTTGATTTGCCACACCTGTGAGGTAGATAGATTATCTCGGGAAAGGAGAAGTGCTCACTAACACTGATTTAGACAGATTTGTGAACAATATTTCAGAGAAATAGGCCTTTTGTGTACATAGGAGGAAAAATGGGGACAAAAACAAAAGTGTTGCGTTTATAATTTTGGTATACCAAATAATCTAAATATAATAATATTATTATATTATATAAAAAATATTTGCAATGATTTTTATACCAATATAACATTAAGCAACACTGTGAATATTTATTAATATTTTAACTTCTAATTTTGATTATTTGAATTTTGTTTCCTAGAACAGTTTTTTTTATAAAAAGGCAAAAAAATTAAAGAAAATACTACATAAAACTAAACATATAAATAATAACTAAACAATAAAGATGATACATTTTAAAAACAGGATAAAAAGATTAATAACAAATTATAAATAAAAATAAACAAATATTGATAAAAGATAAAGATAATGACAAAAATTAATAAATAAAATATTAAATAATATAAATTAATTAATTATTATTATTTTATTAAATTAAATTAATATTAAATTAATTAATACAATTAAAAAGTAATTTTGTTCAGTGTAGTTTCTTTTTTATGATTTTAATTGACTTTAACATGTCTGCTGCCAGTACACAATATATATGTACAAACAACAGCCAAATCATTGTTGTCTATTCGTTCCAAGTAAATGATGGAAAGTAAATGATTCAGTATGCTAGAAAACGCCAGCCAAAATAATTCTGCTAAGTACACTTTGTAGCATGCTATTAACCATATGGTTAAACACCATATGGTCATGTAACAATAATAAAGCATACTACTTTCCACAATCAGTTTTGGAGAATCAGAGCTGGAAGTACACAATACTATGCAGTATGCAAGTATACTAGTAAACGACAGCCTAATTATTTCTGCTCCTTTCCTTCCAAGTACACAGTAACAATGTAACACGCTACTTTTAGAAAGGTTTTTCATTGCGACATTCACTACACTGTGTAGTTACTACATGTTACTATTTCAAACACAGCCAAAATAATTCCACTTCAAATACACTTCTGCCAGATCAGCAAAGTGTCCACACTGAACACCGATGTTATCATCAACATGTTATCATCAACGTCCAGCTAATTTAACACAGCATGTGACCTTTAACATGAGACATGATGACTTCTGATTGTCCCTGTCTGCTGACATTACACTACAATTATAAACTCACTCTAAGTTTATAACATGCAGGGTATTAATAATGATTTCTATTCATACTACAAACAAAGAGAGGCAGCGTTGTAGTCGTTCTCTCAGTAGAGACTCATATTTAACCATGTGTTTCACTCATCTGTGAATTCAAAGGTGCTTCATGACATGAGCTGCTGCGGTCCAGCGGTTCCCATCTGTACCGGGCCGTCTCAGAGGAAACACGCGCACACGTCACGACGCCTACGCTCGGGCCAGCCATCCGTTTCCCTCCTGGGCTTACGGGAATATTCTGGATGGTGAAGCAGAGAGGAGGCAGAAACCAGTGGCAGACTTCCCTTGTGTTTGGGGGAGGGCGTCGTTCGTTTACCTTAGTGCACATGTGGAGAAGAATCCCGGAGAGGAGACCCGTGAAGTGTGAACGCACCCTCTTGTCGTCAATTCTCCAGATAGCAGAGTCTATCATTAGAGCACTTACACACACAGATGGAGGTTCTGGGATGAACGGGAATCGCTGGAACTGGGCGGTATACCAAATACTCTAAATATAATAATATTATTATATTTTATAAAAAATATTTGCAATGATTTTAATACCAATATAACATTAAGCAACACTGTGAATATTTATTAATATTTTAACTTCTAATTTTGATCATTTGAATTTTGTTTTTTTTTTACAGTTTTTTTTATAAAAAGGCAAAAAAATTAAAGAAAATACTAAATAAAACTAAAAATATAAATAATAACTAAACAATAAAGATGATACATTTTAAAAACAAAATAAAAAAACTAATAAAAAATTATAAATAAAAATTATAAATAAAAAAAAACGATAAAGATAATGACATAAAATTAATAAATAAAATATTAAATAATATAAATTATTTATTTATTATTATTTTATTAAATTAAATTAATATTAAATTAATTAATAAAATAAAAAAAATAATTTAAAACATGCCAAAATTATAAAGATTATAATAAAAAATGAAATGATAAAAATAATGATAAATAATGAAAAAAAAATTAATGATAATGATATAGATTACAATAAATAAATGATAAATGAAAAAATTAAATGATTAAAATAAATGATAACGAAAAATGAAAACATAAAGATAAAGACAAAAAATTATGATAACGATGATAAACGATAAAGACCCCTTTATAAAGATTATAATAAAAAAATTAAATGATAAAAATAATGATAAATAATAATAAAAAATAACAATAATGATATAGATTATGATAAATAAATGATAAAAAAAATATGAAAATAATGATAATGATAAATAATAACATATAAAGATAAAGACAAAAAAATGAACAATGATCATAATATATTAATAAAACAAAGATATAATAAAAATCATAAAAATCATTAATACAAATGATAAATAATAATAAAAATAATAAAAAATAATAAAGAAAAGATATATTTAATATACTGCCCAGCCCTGGTTCTAAACACATGCAGTGTGTGTGTGTGTGTGTGTGTGTGTGTGTGTGTGTGTGTGTGTGTGTGTGTGTGTGTGTGTGTGTGTGTGTGTGTGTGTGTGTGTGTGTGTGTGTGTGTGTGTGTGTGTCTGTGAGTCTCATGCTCACAGTCCACTGGTCGTTGCGTCCGGCACAGACAATGAACACAAGTCATCAGCCGCTTATAGGCAAAGTAAGAGGGACGAACTCTGCCTTCCCATAAGTCTCAGAGATCCAGGCCACCAGGATCTACATGAGGGATTTGTCCCTCTTATAATACATCAGGAGTGACAGCACCACAGCGAGCGATAGCGAGGGACAGCAGCTAAAAAAAGAACTAAAGTTCAAACTAAATCTGGAGGCTTTTAGCGGCGCTATCTGAGCCTTTCCTCAGATACCACAAGTTAATTGATCTGAAACGTCTGAAGAGTCTCCAACGTCTCCTTCGGCCGCGAACTTTTTCCCTTCATGCAAATCTATTAAGCCGCTATGTAATCAAAGACGCTTGAGGAACGCTCTTCAAACCGTCTTATTCCAACGACTTCAATCGATCCCTTCTCGAACTCTCCAAACTGCACCCGGATACTGTAAACAGGCCACAAAGAAATTATGCTATGCTGCAAACCATTATTCATTTATGATACATTTTTCATTTAGCACTGAGAGAGAGGGCTATACGCAATGAATGAACTGCATTGCCCGGGATGCAATTTGTATGTAAAATAACAGAAGATTAAAGAATATGTTTTAACCGTAGATGTAGTTCACTGCCATTTAAAGGAGGGAGGAGAAAAAAAACCTTCATTGGGATAAAGAGCCTGTGGCGGTGCATTCGAAAAATCACTTAGTGCTACTTGGAGAGACTAAGTAATGAAACACAATGAGGAGGAGGCGTTCCAGGACACAGCATCTCTCTCTATCTCCATCATCCGGTGAATGAGATGACGCCTGGAACCAACCATGAGACCATTCTCATACATATGTCGTTTGATGGACCGTTTTGAAAGTCCAATAACCAAATAATACGGTTTCAACGCGAGTAATACCAGGAACAATTTATATAGACTAGAGACATGCCACTTTCTCAATCCTCAATACAACTAGAGTATATGGGAAAACCCGTAACACCAACAATGGCGGGTGTATGCACATGCCCCGCCCCTCCCACGGGAGAGCCAATCGTCTGCTTTTAACAGTCAAGCCGGAAAACTATTAAGCCTATCGTCTGGTTCCACTGAGGTTTGCGACAACGGAGACGTCAGTAAACGTACAACCTGTGGGGAAAAGGGCCTTTCAAAGGGGTGATGAACTGAGAAATCAAATTTTCCTTGAGCTTTTGACATCTAAGAGGTCATATTATAAGAATATCCTGTAAGTTTCAGAACTGAAAACGTCCTTGTTAGTCCAATAAAAGCTTTTATTGACACCAGCCTCAGCAAACGACTCGTTTTTCAAAGTGGGGAACTATGACGACAAAGAGGATAAAACCCCACCCCCGCAGAAGAAGATCAACGCCTACTTCAACACGGCCGGTTTAGCCCCGCCCACCGATTCGCGCATTACACGCACAAGCTAAATAATAGGGCCCTATAAAATCCGTTTTATTTTTTCCCAAATTCCATTTTATTTTTTCCCAAATTCTGTTTTTTCCATTTTAATTTTTGCAAATTCCTTTTTTTCCGTTTTAATTTTTGGGAATTAATTTTTTTTACCCTTTACTGTTATTTTAGTTGTAAAAAGAGTGTGCTTTTTATTCCGTGATCGCAGAAATTATAGGGCCCTAAAATAACAGATCCCTACCTTGTGATGACAAACCAGGTCAGAGAGTGAAACTCATTATAATATGCAAAACTGTTATCCACTCACAGCATGAGTGCTCTTCAATGCGAGACGCCCATAAAAACAGAGCGTTTTTGAGATAGGCTCAAAACTAGGGTAGAAAATAGCCTATTCATTTTGATGTTTTTAATGTAAAAACCAAGCAAATGTCATAAGTTGACCTCAGACAACAATATAAAAAAAATTAAAAATAAAAAGCCAGTTCATGACCCCTTTAAACCTTATTTTGGGACAAAGTCATCAAACTTTTTCAGTGATTTTCAGCGTTGCCAAGTTGGCGGCCGAGTGGCACGACTTGCTTAAAAGGACTTTGGTAATACACACACACACACACACACACCAAATTTATTTAACTTTTACTCAGCCCAGTGTGAGATAGAGGAGAAAACGAAGAGGAAGGGGGAAGAAAATGAGGTTACGTTGACACTAATCTGGACGCATTTGAAAATGCATCTTTTCTCAACATTTTGGCCTTTGGTGAGATGGCGTGTTTGTTCAGCTCATATGAATATGAAAACTTTCCAATTTACAGCTGAAGCCGGACACTATAAACAGTCCAAATTATGCAATGACAATTGCAAAAGCTTCAAATGCCCTCCCACGTAGATGAATCTAAAAATTCTGTAAAATTGAGGTATTAGTCATGTGACACATTATTATACCCACAGGTATCTGTTTGTACCAGTATAGCACATTCACAGTGTTGTTAAAGATACATTGAATAATCTTCAGTCCTGCAAAGATGACAAAACTTTACTTGCAATATCTGACCTGTAGTAAACATGAGGGTTATGTAGTTTTGAGTAGTAAGTAAGATGCTTTACTAAGAAAATGATCATGCCAGAAGAACAGGGTTATGCCTGGTCTCTCTGAGCTTTTATTACATTTTACACATGTGCAGTAACACGATTTTAGCGCTTTTCAACATTTGAGATGAGAAACTTTGGGATAATCCTTAAAAACGCTAGTGTGGAATGTGTCCGGATTAAACGCAGCATGAGAGAAACGGACAACACAGGAGAAGAGATCGAGGATGAGGTTTAACTCATTGGTTCACGTGTGTCCTGGTGAAGGTGAAGGCATCATAAGGGCCTCCAGATGGGATCTGGCAGGAGATTCTCGGTGTATTTCCTATGTCAGATTCTGACCCATTAGCCCAGTGTCCCTGATGGCAGAGAGGGGAGGAGGTGGGAACGGGGAGGTGACAAAATCTATTTGGGTCAGCAACATCGATCTCAACTCCCGCTGCTCTAGAGGTCGGGAATTTCAGCGTGGAGAGAAGAACGCTGGTGGTTTTTTGGGATCTCAGACTGTAAACTCACCGTCCCTCACACAAACAGAGAAATCAAACAAGCTCTGATCTGATTTGTTAGCTGGGAAACTTATTCAAGTTCTCCACAATGGTACTTCCAATGTATTGTACTATGGCACTTTTTGTTGAGCTCTCAAATAACCCTGCACAAACTGATGCCTGGTTCAGATTACACAAATTTTTTTTTTCTGTTACGATAGTTACTGTGTCAGATTACACGATATTTTTTTTCTGTTACGATAGTTACTGTGTCAGATTACACGATATTTTTTTTCTGTTACGATAGTTACTGTCAGATTACACGATATTTTTTTTCTGTTACGATAGTTACTGTCAGATTACACGATATTTTTTTTCTGTTACGATAGTTACTGTGTCAGATTACACGATATTTTTTTCTGTTACGATAGTTACTGTGTCAGATTACACGATATTTTTTTTCTGTTACGATAGTTACTGTGTCAGATTACACTATATTTTTTTCTGTTACGATAGTTACTGTCAGATTACACGATATTTTTTTTCTGTTATGATAGTTACTGTGTCAGATTACACGATATTTTTTTTCTGTTACGATAGTTACTGTGTCAGATTACACTATATTTTTTTCTGTTACGATAGTTACTGTCAGATTACACTATATTTTTTCTGTTACGATAGTTACTGTCAGATTACACGATATTTTTTTTCTGTTATGATAGTTACTGTGTCAGATTACACTATATTTTTTTCTGTTACGATAGTTACTGTCAGATTACACGATATTTTTTTTCTGTTATGATAGTTACTGTGTCAGATTACACGATATTTTTTTCTGTTACGATAGTTACTTTGTCAGATTACACAATATTTTTTTTCTGTTACGATAGTTACTGTGTCAGATTACGCGATTTTGACCGCTAAAATCTTGTTGTGTCGTGGACAAGACACAAGACACAAGACACAAGGGGAATTAACTGAACTGGGAAAAGGTAATGCATTCTGGGAAATGAAGTGTTTGTATCCACCTTGGAACGCAACATTAAATGTACAACATTACAATATTTTTTAGATAACACTATTTCAACTATGTTCTCCTGACTATAAGTAACTTTGCAACTACAGGTCAACTTATTCTACTAACTTAAAGCTACACTGTGTAACTCTTTTAGTTTATTCTTAGCTAAAAACACTTCTTTCAAAAATATATGTGCTCATTAATGTATATTTACTTCGTTCAAGTAATAAAGTATTCTCGTGAGTGTGTAATATGCCATTGAAAATGTTCTAATGTCGGTCGACCACGTCGCCCCTCCATCTTGAAAGTGCATTAGCCAAAGAGGGACATACCCGTTAATTCAAGCTTCGCCTGTCGAAGTTTACGTTTGAGTTAACACTCATGGACGAGGTCGAACTGGAAGGCATGTTAATCTTGGACTACATTGGCCACCGTAGGAGTTAAAACGAAATCGGAATTGAGAACAACAGAAACTAATATTCACTGGATGGTCTTATACCTTTTCACCACTAGATGGGGGTAAAAATCACACAGTGTAGCTTTAACATTCAACTAATACTCTAATAGTGAGAGTTATATATAGTGACATTCTACTTATAATTAGTAGAATGTCTAAATAGTGTATTGTATCAATCTATCGTTTCGTTTTTTCAAAGCGTACAAAGATGCATTAGTCATGCGATCAATTAATTAAAATTTTACTTCCTTGCATTAAAATTCAAATCGCAATTCTGTGTCCTGTTTGCAATCCCAGTTCTAATGGGAGCAAACCCATCAACCGAGGTAACAGGTGGATGTTTGCGGCTCTATGAAACTGGTTTTGTGCTCATCCAGAAGTGCGCGAGCTGTAATGAAGAGTGACTGTTCCACACGCCGAGGGTTAAAAGAAAGCTGTTTGTGCAGGTCAGATGAGAGTGTCGAGGAGGAGAGGTCTGTCAGAGCCTCTCAGACCGCAGCACGGGGCAGCAAATGGGCCTGATCCGCACGCATTGTGTGTGAGCGCATCGCCTGTCTGCGCTGAGAGGAACCGGGAGACAGACAGACGGGGAAGGGGAGGGAATTAGATCCGTGGTTTGTAGCCTTCAGTGCGTCTCCGACAGGCATGTTCCAGCTCAGAGACGCTGGCTAATCCTCACCTCTCACGCTTCAAACACACAAACACCGTAACTCACCGCAAACACACACACAGCCCTCAACGGACCTCCCATAGCTCATTTAACATCAAACTTCCAGCACAACATTCCCGGAGCAAAAAACACAAAAGCCCTTTTTTGATCAGTTAGAAGGGCTTTTTTCTTTGTGCTACAGATCTGTCTGCTTTTTAACACTTACAACTTATCTGGAGGGTTTTTACAAATACATACATTTATATATATATATACTATGACATATACTATATGTACACACACACACACACACATAGCACCGGGCAAAAGTTTGGAAAGAAGTTCTCGTATGCTCATCAAGGCTGCATTCATTTGATCAAAAATACAGTAAAAAAAATTATATTGTAAAATAATGTTAAAATAATGTTTTTCTATTTTAATATACTTATACTTATTCAGCAAGGATGAGTCAAATTGATAATAAAATGATAGAAAAGATTTATATACAAACGCTTTCTATTTTGAAAAAATTGCTGTTTTTTTTACTTTATTAATCAATGAATTACTAAAAAAGTATCCCAAAAAAATGTTAAGCAACTGTTTCCAACATTGATAATAACTGAGTATCAAATCATCATATTAGTGATTTCTGAAGGATCATGTGACAGTAAAGATTGGAGTAATAAAATCAGTCATAAATTACACTTTAATACTAACATAAAAATCTGTAAATTTAAATTGCAATAATATTTTTCTTCCAATTTTTATTACGCTAACTATCTGTTGCAGTTGGTTAAAATGTGTTAGTCAAGTTAATTTTTTCAGATTCTAAGTTTTATAATCTTTAGTTTTAATTTTACACTGTACAAATGGCTTTGCAATCTACAGTTATTTACTGTAGATTTCACAGTAACATTACATTATACAATTTTTACAGTAGAATTTTTAGCCACTATAGTACTGTAAATAGTAAGTAAACTACTATAATTTTCTTTTTTTTTATCATATCCTTCTTTGTGCCACTTTCACATGGACGGCCCCAGATTATTGTTGTTTCAGAATTCATTACCGCAATGTGATATAAATACTCAATGGTGAGCCTTACGTAAAAGTGTTATATTAATAAATTAAAATGTATTATGTAACTTGTACTCTGATGCACCTGCTGTAGGAGCTTTCTATTATATATGTATATTTAAAGAATTTAAATATTTTTTGTTTGTTTGTTTTTGTGACTGTAAAATGGATGTTTGGGTGTAAAGGGTGTTAACGGGGCATACAAATATTTGATCTTTGATTTTTGATTATCTTAAACTTCTCCCCTAACAATATAGACTTCATAAACGCATAATTTTTTGAGATATCATCCTCAGATTTGAAATGAAGCATGACCATTGGTTATAAGTTGCAATAGTATATTCACATAATTATGTATATTAATATTAGGGCTGTCAATCGCATCCAAAATAAAAGTTTGTGTTTACATAATATATGTGGGTGCACTGTGTATAATTATTTATATATATATATATATATATATATATATATATATATATATATATATATATATATATATATATATATATATTATATATATACATACACACACCTGCTTTTATATGGTTAAGAAATATTTTCATGTATATACTGTATATAGATTTATATATATATAATTTATATTAAATATAAATATAAATATTTTATATATAAATATTTTTCATGCATGTGTGTGTACTTATATATACAAAATATTTATACACAGTGCACCCAAATATATTATGTAAACACAAACTTTTATTTTGGATGCGATTAATCGCGATTAATCGTTTGACAGCCCTGAAAATAAATATATTCTTAATATTAGTTGTTTTTATTTTTGAGCTTATATATTTCACTATTAATAACATCGGATTAATTTTGAGTTTTGAATTTGAGCCAAAACTCTCAAGCTTTCTAAGTACATGGGAATAAGAGAAAGCCAAGAGTTTGTGATTAAACATCCGGTTCCTTGACCTTCTCAGACACTGAATGGAGCGCAGACATCCAACTCTTAACCCGCTGCATCTTTACTGTATCACACGACGACAGTGAGAAGAAGATGAAGAGATGCTTTCAGGAGCAGCTGGCAAAGCACAGACGCTCACGCAGAAGACCTCCGACTGGCAGACACTCAACACAACACTCCAGCCTGACCCAGAGAGAAACACACACACACACACACACGTCCAGGCCCGAGCATACGACAGCTTTCATCTTCTAAATGAATCAAGCAGTTTGAAGCGTTTCAAAGGCAGCTCGTGTTCAAGTAGCCATCGGAAAACATGAAGACTACACAATCTTGAGCCACTATGGTGAAGTTGATGGCACACAAAAGATGAATCCTTTTCATTTGAACTTCAATTCATAAATGGTGAAAGTGATGCAGAATAGCAATTCAAATTTCAGACAGACATACAGGTTATTATGACAATTAACACGCCAATAAGTTTTCCCTCCATCATGAAGGACAATAAAACGCTCCTCCCGGTTCTTCATCGCACTAAACGCACGGACTGAAAACCACAGGTGATAAAAAGCGAATCAAAGTTTTCCAGTAAAAGCGGCAACGCAATGGGGCACAGCGAGCCAGCCGAGATTTATCCCTTCACGGCCTTTTGACACTAAATTAAAGTGTCGAGTCCATTCCCTGTGCCAGCTAGTTATCTTTCTGGGCTAATTTAACACTATAATTTACGTTCCATATAAAATACGTCCTGATATGGCGCTGTCGAGGCAGTACATCATTCTCGCCGAGCGCTCTGGTTTCGGCAAAGGACGGAATTAGATCATATTCATGATGCAATTAAACACTTCAGTGGGAATCAATGTAAAACTGATGAGCCCTGAAAACAATGCATATGGCAGGGAACATTAGAACGCATTACCTTCAGCTGGAAACCCTCAGCAGATGCAATTTAAACCCCTCCAACACTCTCGCCGAAGCCTCATAACAGCGCAGCCATAATAAATGAATTTTTCACAAAATTATTCAACTACTAAATTGCCCATGGTAACTGAATATCAGATGAAAGTGATGTGAATTATTAAGAAGAGATACTGTTTGTTCTTACCCAGAGTATAATAACTGCACAAATGAGGAGAGAGAGAGAGAGAGAGAGAGAGAGAGAGAGAGAGAGAGAGAGAGAGAGAGAGAGAAGAGGTATACAGTAGGAAGAGTTCTTCATAATAAACACCGCCGGTTGTGTCGAGCCGTAAAGGAGACGGTCTGTGACTGTGTTCACCTGCTGTGATGATGGCATTGACCATTTCCCAGTGGACTGAAGTGCTGGATTATAGGCGTTCTTGTTGAACTACAGCAAATTATCAAGCTGTTTTGAACTTCTTTTGTAGGCCCACTGCTTAAAATGCAACTGTGATATCTAATGTAACATGACAAAAAGTAGAGACGCAGCACCTTTTTATGAGATTACATACCATTGACAATACAGATACTGATATATATGAAGCAGAAGCAAACTAACTTCATGTCATTGATCTTATTGTGTGTTATTCTGAAAAAATGAAGACCTAAAACAGAGAAATTTAAAAACGCTGCAGCTCCGAATTTGCGTTTTGAATCTCCGAGAGGCGTTTTAGTTGGGCTGTCAAACGATTAATCGCATCCAAAATAAAAAGTACATCAAGTTTACCAAAAACTATATCTAGAAGTAGAACACAACACTCAAAAAACAAATTGTAGGCCTAAATTTAAGATATGTAAGATTTTTTATGTTTTTAAAAGAAGTCTCTTCTGCTCACCAAGTCTGCAATTTTTTCATAAAAAATACACAAAAAACACAGTAATATTGTGAATATTCTGACAATTTAAAATGACTTTTTTTATGTTAATATATATTAAAATGTAATTTATTTCTCTGAAAAAAGCTGAATTTTCAGCATCATTACTCCAGTCTTCAGTGTTGCATGATCCTTCACAAATCACTCTACATATGATGATTTCATGCTCCAAAAACATGTGTGATTATTATCCATGTTGAAAACAGTTTTTTACATTTTTATTTCAGGATTCTTTGATGAATAGAAAGTTCAAAAGAACAGCATTTATTTAATTAGAATCTTTTCTAACATTATAAATGTCTTTACTGTAACTTTTGATCAATGTAACTCATCCTTAATGAATAGAAGTATTGATTTCTTATTTATTTCCTCCCAAAATAAAATACAAATTCTTACTGACCCAAACTTTTTAAAGGGTAGTGTTTAATGTAACAAAAGCTTTCCATTTCAGATAAAAGCTGTTCTCTTTTGAACTTTCTATTCATCAAAGAATCCTGAAATAAAAATGTAAAAAACTGTTTTCAACATGGATAATAATCATACATGTTTTTGGAGCATAAAATCATCATATTAGAGTGATTTGTGAAGGATCATGTGACACTGAAGACTGGAGTAATGATGCTGAAAATTCAGCTTTTTTCAGAGGAATAAATTACATTTTAATATATATTTACATAAAAAGTCATTTAAATTATCATAATATTTCACAATATTACTGTGTTTTTTGTGTATTTTTTATCAAAAAATTGCAGCCTTGGTGAGCAGAAGAGACTTCTTTTAAAAACATAAAAAATCTTACCGATCTTAAATTTTTTAACCGGTAGTGTATATATTTATTTTATTTATATATATATATTTTTTAATAAATATATGAATAGTATTTTATTAATAAATATATAATCTGCACAAAGATTAATTGTGAATAATTGTGTCCAAAATAAAAGTTTCTGTTTACATAATATATGTGTGCTTAGTATAATTATTTTGTATATATAAATACATATGCATGCATGTATATAAGATATAAGAATTATTTGCTTGAACTTTTTGGCATGAACTTTTTGGCATTTTCAGATGCACGTCACAATATAGAAGAAATAAATCTGTCCCTATTTTTGTTTCATAGTGACTTTACATACATAAAGATATAGATAAATTATATAGATATAGATTATATAGATATAGATGAGTTCGAAGAAATTACATTTCCATCATACCATTGATCAGTTCTACCAAACTTGATTGTCTTTTTCATGAATAAACAAACACTGTTGAGTTGTCTTGATTGATACTGTGAAGCAGCTTTGATACAGATCTGTATTGTGGAAAGCGCTATATAAATATATTTGACTTGACATTTTTCACTTGCCATTTTCATTGCCATTCTGGCAAAAATGTTATTACAGTAACACTACAATAAAATGATTTATATAACCATCGTACTATGCCATTTACTCAAACAAATTCATCAACACAGGTTTTTGGGATAATTTAGGAGCCATTTTCAAATTTTCTTTTCATCGTATTTTGAATGTAAATGAAAACTAAATGTGACTGAATTGTGCAAGAAAATATTGTGATTCTCTAAAGACACATGTACATAACAGTATGACCCACCCCAGCACTAAAGTCAACCAGCGGAAAATGTGTGTAAAATGTGCTTTTTGGAAAAATTATGCATAAGTTTCAGAACAATGTGGTTTTCTCCCTCTCTTGAAAAGCTAATTACACTTAATAATGCTTTAATCTGTCCATCACAGGCGAGGTGAAAGGGAGAGGGTCGCGCTAAAGAGCTCCAGGGTCACGCAGTGTCAGGACAGAAGCTAGAGGTCGCACAACACAGCGACAACCGGCCCATCGAAGCGTACACACACACATGCACCTACGCACAGACACACTGAAGTCTCATGGCAATTTATAAGAAACAGACAAGTCAACAACTTCCTGTTTCAAACAGGAAACGTGTCAAAACCAAGGGGTCGAGGTTAAGCTGGTTAGTGTGGCTCAGTTAGCCCCTGCTGGTGGATAATGTTATGACATCAACTGGCTGCAAAAAGCATCTTTCTCTATCCATGGCCATTTAAAAGTGGTCAAATGTGTGCATAAACCAAAATATAGAAGCTCTAAAATTAATTATTATGAGTTTACTGAATTAAAATCTGACCCAATTACACACTGAAAGTTGGTTATATGTAGATGTGTAAAGAAAATGTACATTTAAATAAAAAATATTTTTAATTAAAATAAAATAAAATATAAATAATAAACAAAAACATTAATTATTGTGGATTTTATATGTTATAAGTACTGATGGTAATGTTACGGCAAAATAATAATATTAATTAAAAATAAATTATGTTATTAACACAAAAAAAATTAAATAAAATTCTGTAGGGACAACTTGAAGGTTTTACCACCATCATTGCACCAATGCAGTACCTTTTTGAAAGTGAGGGAGTCAATCTTTTGAGGGATTATGATATTTTCCCACACAACTCCATTATAACTTCACTTAATCTAATATGAACGTGTGTGACAGAGAGCAAGGTTTCTAAATGACTCCCAGCAGCTAGAGAGAACACGAGAGTAATGCTAACACAAATACAAACAAATGATACCTTTGTACCCCGTGTCATTTGTACTCAGGAAGAGAGAGCACACACACACACACACACACAGGGGCGCGGACCGTCTCTCTCTGTGACCACTTCACCGGCAGAATGAAGAGGAAAGACAACAAATCACTCTCAAATCTGCTGCTGTTGTTCCACAGCCTATGAACGCTTCTCTCCCGCCTGGCCACGTCAATACTGAAGAGTGATGGCCGTTTGCTATATGATTGCCTTTTTTATTTTCTCTCCCTCGCTCACCTTTCTCTTCTCCCTTTCCATTCTTCCTCCAACCGGCTAATCAGTACGGCGGCCGAAACAAAAGAGGGATTGTCTCTTTAACTGAGAGCAGCACTGTATCACAGCTTTCTTCCCCATTTCCCCGCTTTATTAGCAGCGCAGCAGACCACTGTTTATACTAGTGGGTATTCTGTGTTTGCTGGAACAATTACAGTATGACAAATGGTCCATCAACGCCATCTATCAGAGGCCGCTTGACAGGAATCCTACTGCGCAGGGCGGCCATTCGTCCCCTGCTTGCCTTCTCCTGGGCACCATGCTTCAGTATCCATGACAACACGCAAGCCGCTTGCCGTGTGTGATGCTCCTTGATGAGAGATGGCACCCAAGAGCAGCTCTGGAAATTAGCCTTTGACACCCCACCCCCCAAATGTGCTCTCGGAAACATCCCAACCCCCCAGAGCCTGCGCGCGCGAAAAACGGTGCCGATGACCCGGACGGCTTCGCCCCACCCCCAGCCTGGATAATCACCAGACCCAAACACGAGCGCGCACACACCTCGAGATCTCGCCGGCGCAGCTTCTCTGAGCAACTAGAGCATGCACAAGATGGCTGATCTCCACTCCTGATATCCCATTATCCTCAGCAAACGTAAATACAATCGCCCTCGTCCCGCAGCCCAGCCGTCAGATCGCACGGAAAACAAGACTGACATTTCATTGAGCGGCCTTTTGCGCTCTATATTAAACACAGGTAGGTGTTTGCTTTGCAGCCAGGTTTGCAGTTGTTCATTATGCCTCACCTTTTGGCTTATTGATAGAGGGAACTCTGGGGTATTGGGAAGGAACTAAATTGCTCGGTGAGGAATAGATAATACGGCTTTAATAAATTCGAATCTTCGCCAGACTGTGGGAAACCCAAAATAAAAGTGGTGGACGCAACAGAAGGATCGATATTTGGGAGGCAGACGGAGGTGGCTGGAGCAGACGAAGGGGGTCAGAGTTTGACCTCCCCGGTGACCTTTGTCTAGTCTGAAACAAATACTGAGGGAGACGGCTAAAAAATATAATGCGGGTCACTGACATCTCACTTATTGTCTGTCATGACCGATCGCACATCTGCTTTTGCACAAGCTGCGGCTCGTGAGATAAATGAAGCGCGTTCAGTCTGTTTAAACATTAGGTTAAGTGTTCCTTCATGACAAATCAACATTAAAATAATCATTCTAGGTTTAATTTTATAACAAATAAAAGGGTTTTAAAATTAGGAAAATTCTACACTACATTTTTGCATTAGAATAAATTTGATGGCACACAAAATAATACCAAGAAGCAGTCTGATTCACAAACAAATGATTCTTATGAATCAGTTCTCTCAGTGAATCAAAAACATGCAACACAATCATGATCAGATTAGATTCGTTTTAAAGAGTCATAAGTCAAAAGAGTCGAATAGTTTCCATTTCTCACATTAATGGGATATTTAAATAAATGACAGGATGAATGGTGAGTTAAATATATTTCAGCATATTCATGTATTTAAATATTGAATTACTGCAAGTAACAATAACTTATGATTATATATTATGACTTATGTATACCAGTCAAAAGTTTGGAAACATTACTATTTTTAATGTTTATGCTCATCAAGCCTGCCTTTATTTGATCAAAAATACAGAAAAAAACTACAAAATTGTTAAATATTATTACAATTTAAAATACTGGTTTTCTATTTGAATATACTTTAAAAATATAATTTATTTATGTGAAGCAAAGCTGAATTTTCATCAGCCATTATTCCAGGCGTCAGTGTCACATGATCCTTCAGAAATAAATTCAGGCTTGATGAGCATAAGATAATTCTTTTAAAAACATAAAAAATTGTCATGTTTCCATTAACTATTAATAGTAACTTTTACCGGTACTGAATATATATATATATATATGTATATATGATAGATATATATATATATATGTTCTTACTAAAGTCATAAAACAGTATGCTGACCTGCTGAGTTGAAGTAACTCATTTTAGTAGAGTGGCTTGAGCTTAAACGCAAAATGTCAACAGTTATAACCCGTCTGTGCCAGCGGCGCCCACATTGATGTGGCAGAGCCTCTTTCTCCCGGCTGGAGAGACGACAGTTTTGCAGAGACTTGGAGTCCTTAATTATCCCTCGACTTAGTCTAATTCAATCAACACAATTTCAATCTGCTGGCAAACAGGCAAAAACACTCCCATCCCTTCCAGTACTGAGGTCTGAAATACACACGGAGAGGAAGTCGAGCTCGGAACAGATGAAAACTCGATGCCACATAATCTCACTGCTTAAATCACATCTTTATTACTGATTATGAATGAACAGAAGCCTAAGAGAGAGAAGTTCACAAGCTGCTCTCTCGTACAGGAATTGTACTATTGCATTACCATAAAAATATGCCATGGAAAAAACGTGATAATAATACTACTGTTTAACTATGCAAAGTAAGAAAAAGTGGAAAGTGCAATGAAATGAAAACAGCGTATAGCTTTCCTCAGACCTCTCAGCATTTTGCATTTTAATAAATGCTATAAATAAATTCACTGCTTTGCTTTTTGCGCACACACACACACAGCATATATTTTATATTAAAATATAAAATTGAATATAAAATAGAAAAGAATAAAAAAGCTTTGCTTATAATATTTTATATTTACATATATTGCTTTGTGCAAAATATTCTATACGTTAATATACAAAAACATTATCAAATCTGTGTCTAAAAATATATATACAGATATATATATATATATATATATATATATATATATATATATATATATATATATATATATATATATATATATATATATATATATATATATATATATATATATATATATATATAAAATATTTAGATTTTTGGTAGATCAAATATAACAATATAATAAAATATAAATATAAGATATAGTATATATTACATAAGAATAAAAAATGTATATAAAATATAATAAAATCTATATATTATATACAAATAATATTTTTGCATACATATATATAATTTTGCATACATAGCCTATATATAATATATACACAAAAATATTAAAATCTATGTAATCTCATAAAATGTGAAATAAAATAAATGGGAAACAATATGAATATTACTTGTTGCTACTTGTCAAATCAACTTAAATAATTTATGTAGTTCAGATAACATAATATTTTGAGTTTCTGATGCTAAATTAATCCTTCATTATATTAACTCAATTTTTCCATTTCAATGAACTTAATATTAAGGCAACCAGGTTACTTCATTTTTTAAATTAAACCAACAATATTTTTTTTACAGTGTAAGTTGCACTTTAAACCTTTAAAATATAGTCGAGTGCAACCTTTAAAATTCAGACTTAACAGATTCTGATCGTTGATCGAGATTAATGAAAAAAGAAAAAATCATTGATTTGACCCAGCAACCCTCGTGCCGGCGATCTGAGACCCGACCTTAAACATTCTCCCGGGATCCTGATGCATCCCAACACATGTGGACTTGGACAGCGAGCGGCGTAAGCCTTCATTTAAAGGTCATTAGCTTTTAATTGCACGGCTAATTCCCTGAGAGGAGCGGATGCGGGAGGCCGGACAGGGTGGAGGGGAAGTTAAACCATCATGATTTGAGCTCTTAAAAACCCAAAGCCATCAGAGCAGAGGACCACCCTCATTCAAACAGCATCCCACTCAACGCTCGCATCGCGTTATTAGATTTAATAAGCTCAAATAGCAGCCCGGCCCCACGCGTCATTATACAGCCGCTACCTCCTAGCCGACTGCCAAGACTGTTTTGCGGCGGCTTCAGACTGCCAGAGCCAACAATCGCAGATTAGTGAAGCCCTTCTCCCATTTCAACAGAGGTTAATAAAAAGCGACAGGGCTAAGTCTGCTCTGATTAACTATGCTGAGAGATATTAGCGCAGTTTGTTACATCAGATCATTATTGGATTAAACGGCGCGCACGCTCGCACAACAATGAAATTTTCATTTTCCATTTACAAGATGTACACACAAAGCCAGCCCTGGGAGTACACTTGTCAGAACAAAGAGGGTATTATTTTTTCCTCTTTTCCAAAGTGACTCAACGTGACGCTGTCGCCTGATGACGATCCGTGACGTTCTCTTACTGTAACCGCTTTCATCAAAACACAAGGCAAAGATTAGCAAAGCATTTGCAGCAATTACCACCTTTCGATTTCAAAACCCAGCAGTTTTAAGTGTTTTTAGAGGAGAATCTAGACGAGTTAATGCTTCACCCTTAACTCTGAACTTAAACCTGACCCGAACCCTATCCCTAAACGTTCCTTCGACCTTAATCAACCTAATATTGAAGCCAGTTTCTTTCTACACAGATTAAAGAGTTGCCTGGGAAAAATCAATGGAGGTCAGTGGAGAAGAGAAGTTATTTCAGCTCTGTGTTTATAAGCTTATCATTAGGCCTAATGAGAACAACAACATGAACAGATTAGAAAGTCTATATTTCAGAGGAAAGACAATTAAGCTATATCTGAGGACGTCGCCATGTGGGACACGCGTACGATAGTTGAGCGTTCACTTCAATATGAAGCATTTGTGGAAGTAAGAGAACATCTAAATCAGAGCATCGCTATTACTTTTCCTCTCACTTGATTAAGTGATCAGATTAACAGGTAACAACTAGCATCCCACACCCTAAAGACCAGAATAATCACACACTTTTTTGACGTGGACCAGTAAGAAAGCACCTAGCAACCACCCTAGCAACAACCCACAACATCCACAGCATCATCTCTGTGACTTTCATTTTTTGAATTCCTGAAACCAATCAAGTCTTTACTTTCTGATGAGAATAGAAAACAGAGATGTTGTCTCTAACAACACGTAGCCCTCAAACCGTATATCACTTCATAGCCCTTAATCCTGTAACTGTGGATAAATGTGGGCACAGAGGACTCAGGTGTGATCCTAATTATTATTTATTATAAATGTTATATCACTGTCTTCGATAAAGTTTTGTTTATCCATTTATCGTGTTTGTGTTTATTTTGGGGGTATTTTTGAATTTATTTACTTCAAAAAGTCCCATATTTTCTATGTAAATTATGCTTATTTTTATGTTTTATTTTAAACTACATTAAAATATCATTCCAATATAAGTTCTTAAAGCTAAAACCTAAAGATGAAGTGACTTTGCAGTCACCTGGTGTCTTATTTTGGCTTATTTTAAAATGCTCTATTTAGAATTACAGGTTTTTCCATTCATTTCTATGGGTGCCCATTTTTGACCCAAATACAAGATTAAGTGGGTTTTTCACCCACTTAAAATTGTAGAATTGAGTCAAAAACAATTGTATGTGTTTAGGAGGCAAACTTAGGAAAAGTAGCCAAGTCTTGTACCGCTCAGATCAAGGGAAGTATTTTTTAAAAATAAATCAAAACTATTTTGCCCACATTTGTGCAGAATACGGTTTTAGAGTTAAATTGTCACACACTTTATTCCTCCTAGTTTCCGCCACATCAGAAGAAAGTATGTAATAAGCTAAAAAAGCTAAACAGACCCTGACACAGTTAAGTCAGTAGCTTAATACTTTTCTAAATACACATTTGAGCACAAAAATCACCAAAAGTCTCATAAAAGAAGTCATTTTTGCTCATACTCTTATTTATATAAGTTATGCAACAGCTTTGTGTGAGGAACAGACAGACATTTCAATCATTATTTGCTGAAAATCTTCCCTTTGACCATCATTTTGCTTTGGTTTTCGTCTTTTATTAATGCCAAAACCTGATGGCTCAATTTTGCTCTCACAAAGCAATAAATATTGTATATGGTAATCCATTTTAAAATAGAGCTGCACGATTAATCGTTAAAAGATCATGATCTCGGTTTAAACACCCATGCAATCTTGTTCTTAAATGACTGAATATAACCTAGACATATTTGTAAAAGATTAACAATAAATGTACTGTTGATTAAAATGCTAAATTTGGTATTACATTGTGAGTGTCTGTGAATGAATAGGAGACAACAGAATAAAAATATTCATGATTCTGAAGCTGAAAATACAGAATTATTTCAGACGAATATGTTTGCACACTGTCACTGACTAGATATTTATGTTCGGCCACTTTTTACTAGTAACATAAGACATTCGGCATAGCAGGATCACCAAATATTCCCCATTGCATTATTATACATATTAATATTCAAGATTATATAGTAGTGTAATGTAGTACTGACACTAAAACTCTGTAAACTTTCTGAAACTCTCTGTAAATTTTCATTTTGGGTGAACTGTACACAATGCATATTGTCACTATCCACAATACATATTGTTGCATTTTTGTATTGCGATTCGATATATTGTTACACCAGAAATAAAACAAGTAAAGTCTTTATAAGTGAGTCATTGAATGATTCACTCAATCTAAAAAAAGAAAATCAAATCAGCCGAAAACATTTCTTTTAAAATTAAATTTTGTCAAAAACTCATAATAGTAAATTACACGTTGTCTATTCCGAATCATGATCTCCAAATGTGAACCAAAAAAAGCTGTGATTCTCAATGTTAATGATCATTCAGTAGACCCATGTTTCTCCTCCACACATCCATCCATTAGCACATGTACCTGTTACAAGCCTCTGGCAGTATTACGCCAGAAATATGAACTTTTTGCTTCAGCTCTGAGAGAGGTCTGTCCCAACGAGAGCCAGACCTGCTTCCTACTGCAGAAGAAAGAGTGGGCTTCAATTAGTGTGTCTTCGGGGTCCCCACCGTCCCATTACCCGCCATAAATCCTGATGCTTTACGATTAGGTGCATAAAATGAGTCATCCATCTGGACAGTAAATAAAAGCTTGTCAGTGGCCTGACGCAAGCCTGAACACCAGCTTTCTGTGAAATTCACCGAAAATACGTGGACAGTCTGACATAAACAAGGCTAAAACTGTCCGGCATAGCCACGCGATAACACGCTTGCAAGGTGACAATATACACATTTACACCTGTTCAATTATCTAATCAACCAATCACATGGCAGTTGCTTCAATGCATTTAGGGGTGTGGTCCTGGTCAAGACAATCTCCTGAACTCCAAACTGAATGTCAGAATGGGAAAGAAAGGCGATTTAAGCAATTTTGAGCGTTGCATGGTTGTTGGTGTCGCGGAGTATTTCACAATCTGCTCAGTTACTGGGATTTTCACACACAACCATTTCTAGGGTTTACAAAGAATGGTGTGAAAAGGGAAAAACATCCAGTATGCGGCAGTACTGTGGGCGAAAATGCCTTGTTGATGCGAGAGGTCAGAGGAGAATGGCCGACTGATTCAAGCTGATAGAAGAGCAACTTTGACTGAAATAACCACTCGTTACAACCGAGGTATGCAGCAAAGCATTTGTGAAGAAGACACAACACACACAACCTTGAGGCGGATGGGCTACAACAGCAGAAGACCCCACCGGGTACCACTCATCTCCACTACAAATAGGAAAAAGAGGCGACAATTTGCAAGAGCTCACCAAAATTGGACAGTTAAAGACTGGAATAATGTTGCCTGGTTGTATGAGTTTCGATTTCTGTTGAGACATTCAGATGGTAGAGTCAGAATTTGGCGTAAACAGAATGAGAACATGGATCATCATGCCTTGTTACCACTGTGCAGGCTGGTGGTGGTGGTGTAATGGTGTGAGGGATGTTTTCTTGGCACACTTTAGGCCCTTAGTGCCAATTGGGCATCGATTTAAATGCCACGGCCTACCTGAGCATTGTTTCTGACCATGTCCATCCCTTTATGGCCACCATGTCCCCATCCTCTGATGGCTACTTCCCAGCAGGATAATGCACCATGTCACAAAGCTCAAATCATTTCAAATTGGTTTCTTGAACATGACAACGAGTTCACTGTACTAAAATGGCCCCACAGTCACCAGATCTCAACCCAATAGAGCATCTTTGGGATGTGGTGGAAGTGACGTGTGCCCTGGATGTGCATCCCACAAATCTCCATCAACTGCAAGATGCGATCCTATCAATACGGGCCAACATTTCTAAAGAATGCTTTCAGCACCTTGTTGAATCAATGCCACGTAGAATTAAGGCAGTTCTGAAGGCCAAAGGGGTCAAAACTTAGTATTAGTACTGGTGTTCCTAATAATGCTTTAGGTTATTTAAAGTGTGCTTTTTAAAAATCCACTTCAATTCCACAAATTTCAGTTGAGCTACAAAATTGAATTTCGAAATTCGAATAACAGGAAGTATAATTAAAATGAACTGAAATCAGTGTTGTTGTTAAACTGTTTTTGATAATTGAAATAAAGCCAAAACAAAATTAAATATAAAAACTAAAACTGAAAACAAGAAAGAATAGAAATATAACATGCTACAATGTTATATAAAATAGCTCTAAAATAACACTGTACATGTACTAGCCATAGTTGACTAGTCTATAACTTGGATGATGGGAATATGTAAAGTCTAAAATGATTTTATAGACCTTACAAACCTCTAAAATGACACATACATTACAGAAATTTAATTTTTTCTATATATTTATGAACATTTAAATTCCCAGAATTCCATTGCCTTACAGAATTGTGTTATTCTCTTATGTTGAGGTCAATTGATTTCAAATTCACACTCATGAACTGGAAGGGGGATTAATGCACAGCATTGAGTGTATGGACATTTTCTATAGTGTTTTGTGTCCCTTTTTTGTAGCTGAACATCTTCTATAATCAACATTCACACTTTGTCAAATGAGCGGCATTTTGTAAATGGCTAAAGTAGCATGAGTGCGAGTAGAGATGACAGAAATTACACTTGGTTGAACTATTCCTTTAATGGTGCGAATCTGACTTGAAGTATGTTAGGTATGAATACTTCCCATTCTCCCTCCACCACTTAGATTTCATGACACAGGGCACGGACGTGTCCTTGCTGACTGGAATGCATAGTCACCTCCAGCCACTGAACAAATGAAGACAAATATTTCAAGAACTTGGGTGCTATGACTCAAAAACATTAGCATGTTGCACGGCAGTACTTGTGCATTTAATATATGAAAAAAAAAACCTTTCAACCTTTGTTTGCTTGCCTTTATCTTTTTAACATGATGCAACATCAAGGAACGGGAGGAGTCGATCAGGAACGCTGGGCCTCAGGCCTGCAGTGTGTGAAGTGCCAGGGGGCCGCGAGGGCCGCTGGAAACCTCACCATAGACTCTCACTCGTCACAGCGGTAGATCAATGCCGGTGATTTGCTTGCGCTGAGTCTGAAATGACTCCCTGACTGACTGCAGTGCATGTCAAACAGAGCAGTGTTTGAGTGCTTTTGTGGTAATGACATAGCAGGTACCAAATGCTGATCTCTGTCATAGTCTCGTTGCAGTTTATTAAGAGAAAACAGAGTCGAGAGTGGAGACTGAGAAATTATTAGGGTTTGGTGGAAACTGAATTAGAGCACATCACAAGCCAGATGCAAACCTACACTGACAACATGAGCACCACAACGCCATGTCTCTAGAAGCAAGCGCATTATTAGTATTATATCCATTGAGGGATTTTACAACCAGATGCCATGATTTAAAGGATTGGTGATTTCACCTTTTACTACATTTATAGTTTGTAACTGATAACTGACATTTTGTGTCAATCAAGTCAAATCTGGTGCATCTTGGACGCACTTCTATTGGAATCTATGCAAATGAGCTCAGGTTGATAGAAAAAAATTTCAGTGAATACGATTTCACACACAATATTAGCATATTATATGTCTTCTATATGATGTTTGTTTATATTTATCATATATGAATGATATATGTTTAAAGCATTGCATTAATACATTTTTAATAAGTGTATTTATAAATAAACAAATGCATTAATAAAAATTAAATGCATTAATATAAATAAATGCATTATAAATAAATGAGAATAAATGTATTCATAAATAAATAAAATATATTAATAAAAATACATATATAAATATATAAATGCATTAAAAATAATACATTAAATTTATAAATTAATTTATAAGTTAAATGAAAACAAATATATATTGTCTGTATTGTAATATATTGTGTATTTGTTTACATTTATTCTAAAATATATTATCATACAACTAAATATTTATTGTGTATTTAGTTTTAATATTTCCTTTATTAAAAATAAAGTTGTCCTCCAAAGGGGGGTGATGGTGGGCCAAAAATAAAAAAATAAAAAATGTATACACATTAAACATGCAATACTTATAAACAAATAAAGTAAATACACTACTAGCTTTGTTGGTTCGTTTGTTGTCACAGGTGAGGACCAGGTGACCTACAGGAGGGTCAGCAGAGGGCATCTCTCCTTTCAATCTTCATTCTGATTGGCTGTTGTAAAGTCAACCACTCCAAAACTCAACAAACTCCATCCTGGAGTCCCAACACCACATCGTTCATCACACCGCTGTCACGTTACATCATGTCTGTCAATGAGAAAAACTGCACTTCCTATTAGCGGCAAGTATTTCAGCAGTTGCTCCCAATTTCGGGAAAACACTGTAAAAATCACAGTTGAGGGGACGTATTTATTATTGCTCTGTGCACGGGGAGGATAGTAGACTGATTTATTGCGCTGCGATGTTAAAAGTAGGACACTTTCACAAGAGGGGGAAGTTCTAAAGAAGAAGTGCGGAGAGCTTATTTGCTATAGGCAAGCAATCAGTGTGGAATTCAAAAGCTAGCCTGGCCTCCAGAGCTCTATAATAAGAGAATGAGACGGGGGGTTTACCGGCTACACACACACACACATGCACAAACATTTTCCCATGTGACACCATAAAAGTATCTTAAAAGCAAGGCCGGCTATTGTTCTCTTTGTTCCGACATGGCTGTGAACATGTTTTTATGTGTGGTCCGAAACGTGGAGGCTTTCAGGAAACATGAGCGGCTGTGCTCTGGTCAGCTGAGGTTATCCAACACAAAACACACACCAACCAGGTACAAGAACAAGATGTTTGACATTTCCACACAAAATACCCAAATGTAATATGCAGCTAGTCAATATGCATCAGGTTCCTTCCCAACACCTTGCTATTTAAAGATGCATTCACAAGCAGCATTATCTCTTATTTGTGTGACCTTTTTCACAGAAATAATGCACTTATAAGTCTTAGGATGCTGTACACAAGCTTTGTGTAGCTCAAATGTTGATTGTTACAACATGCACAACATAAAACACTCTCAGCTTAGGAGAAAAAACCCTCTTTTAATTACATTGTTGCTGTCTGGCAGAAGCTTGTATCTCCATATTTAGTCTTTTTCATAAATGATTACTTTGGTAACCCTTCACATCTGTGCCGTTGCTTTTGCCAACGAAAGTATTAAAAAGAGCGTGTGACTAAACAGTGCATTTCCATTGGATCCTCAAACTGTCAGTCCAAACCTCATAACTCCGCCCTCCTCTGCTCGGGAATGAAGTGCTTCAGTTTAGAGCGTCTCTGCTTGTTTGTAAAGGTAAATAAAGAACTGAAACTTTGGATAAGAACAGCATTTCTTGCTTTATTTTTAAATACTATGGTAACACAATGAGCTTTCTACCTGTATATGATGGTCAACAAACGCATATGTCCTTAACTTATCTCTGAAATTCATTGGACAAAAACTCTATTTAAGCATAATTTCGGTAAAATGTTAGTAATAATATAATATAAAAATATAACTAACATTTGAGTAAAATGTTAGTAATAATATAATATAATAATATAAATAATACAATATAATACATAATTAGTATAATATAATATGACTAATGCAAGTGTCTGCCCTTATTTAAAGCCACAATATTAACTTTTATTTTATTAAATTAAACTTTATTTTAGTGTTTCTTCCATTTCCAAAAAGACAGCGTTTTTGTAGGTTTTTGCCCAACAGCAACAAAATGATTGTTTTATTATCATTTAAATGATAAAAATTAAAATCAATAAAATATTACTCTAGCAATAATAAATATACTATACAATAAAAAGTGTATTTAAAAGTAAAAATTTTTATTTTTATATAAATTATAAAATTAAACAAATCAAATATATTATTGCAATAATGTAATTTAATTTTTTTATTAAAAATAATAATAATAATATCAAATATTGTTTTCGTTAAATTTTAAACAAAATCAATAAATACATTACTATTGCAATGGTAAATGAACAGTATAATAAAAAAGAGTATTTAAAAATAATAATAAATATTTATTTATTTTAAATGTAATCAATAAATCAATAAATATTACAATAATCAAAGCACTGTAGCATAAAAATAATAATTATTATTTTTGCTGACTATTCAGCCGTCACTTATTCACCATACAGCGCTTGCCTCGAGTACCTTATTGCTTTTATACAACGGTTACCACACATTAAAAATATGAAAGTAATTAATGCAACTTTCATTTGAAGTAAATCACTAAAACCCTTCCTTCCGCTAGAAAAAATAGTCCCTGACCATGAACAGCAACAACGCTTCAATGTGTAATATATGCATAAAAGCTCAAATAAACACAACATAGGAACTGCAGTGTTGCACAGTGATACATAGAACCGCTGGGTGAAGCGAATCATAGCCATGTGTTATCATGAATAAAGCACAGCTATTGACCAATCAGAATCAGAGGATTGCAACTAACCAGAGGAACAAGTCCTGCAGATAAACTCTAAAGGATTTCTGTGAATTTGTGACCCCTGCAGTGAAGTGCAGCTCTCGCTGTCTGGAGATCTGCATACAGTAAAAAGACAAACAGTCCTGTAAATAAGGACGGCTGTCCGGCAACTGTCTTCCCCGCGACGCCGTTATTGACCCTAGTCAGATGCTCTGCTGATTAAAAATTGATCCCTTTGGAAAAATCTAATCAACAGAACAGGATTCTTTCATATGAGGAGGGCACAGCTGCTGACACAAGGGTTGCAGACCTGTTATTAACCCCTAATCCGCCACACAAACACACACACACACACACACGCAGGCTCTCCCTCAAGGCCTTAGCCAGACCGCGAGCCAGACGCTTGGAATTCTTCAGGAGACTTTGTGACCACCTCACCTCAATTTATGCAGGCCACTGCTCTTAATGGACCATCCAGGGCCCCAAAAGAGCGGTCAGTGTAGGGACGGGTGCCGATTTCGAGCCGTCAGGGCCGAGCCACTGGTGTGAGGGCAGAATTCATCAGCAAGGTAGCGAGGGTCACCGGGGGTTAATGGTGCCAGCGCGTTCTAGACGGCGGCGCTCTTGGCCTTTGTCCGAGAGGCAGCTGCGGGTGAGACACGGAGGGCTGGGAACGCCAGCGCTTCCCACGACACACACACACTGGGATTATTACGCTTTGAGCGCTAGACGTGATGTTTCCTGTTCGTCACATTTCATCTAAACAAACAAATCCTATAGTGATGCCAGTAAATGATCAGCAGTCACTCATATTAAGAGCGATAGTGTATAATATTACGTCTTGAGGGCAGGAGGCCGCATTTAAACATTAATAAATGCCTCAAATTTACATTTTCATCCACGCTGAGTAAGAGTACACATCAATCTTCCCAAACAACCGATGGAAGACTGAACATATATATAGAGATACAGCCATCTACTACAGTATAAACTCAAGTGTGGTACTGTATATCGAGATCAATGTTATCAATTTAATCAAATAACACATACAAGTATTTGTTTCTTTAAAAACTATTACAAACCCCAAATATTTGAATGGATGCATTAAACTCTATCGAAGAGAACATCTTGCAAAGCGAAGAGCATTTTGTGCAATAGTTCTAAGACATACACACGGTGACAATCAACAACACACCATTAAATGTAATAAAAAAGGGCTCTTAACAGAACCACATGACTACTAACAAATATGAAAATGATAAAGAAAGTAAGCAAACTAAAAAAAGCCTTTGTTACAGTTTACTCGTGCTGCAATGCATGTTGGGAGCTCATAAACACTTAAGTTATATATAGACATGTATGCATATTCAATATGCGATTTAATGCAATAGTGTTTTTTTATGCACAGAATCAAAGTCTGTTTTTTAACTCTCAATTAAAATACCGATGAGATTTGTTAAGTTGTCGGAGACTAACTCCTGGTAATTATGATGAAATATTACAAGCATTCCAAGGTCTTTAATTCCATTTTTGCAGAAATGTTCTGACGTTTTGCATGCATAAAAGGTATGTTATTCTCGACTTAAATGTAATTTTTGGTTGTCAAAGTTCTCCAAAATAACCTTATATAGCCTACCCTACACAGTTAGGGTGATATACATGATTTAAAATGTAATACTGTCCGCACAAATCTTGCGTTTTCGTTTGGTCACACAAAGCTTCGGCACTGCCACTCTAAGACTCGATTGCTGATGTCTGAGATAAAACCCGCCCCCTCATTAGCATACGGAGAAAGAAATGTTGAAATAAATAAATGTGAAAATAAATAAACAAATGTAGACATAAAAACAAATACATAAATGACTGTGGAAATAAATAAATGAATAATGTATAAATAAATATAACAAAAATACAATTATACATAAATAAGAATATAAAAGTAGGCCTATAAATACTCATTTATTTGTACTTTTTTACATTTCTTTGCATATTTATTTATTTATGTATTTTTGCTTTTTTTACATTTCTTCATATATTTATTTATGTATATATTTATTTTTAATTCAATTTTATTTAATTTTTTTTATTTTTTTATTTTAAAAGTCAAAGTCTGGAACAGAAATTAAAAAAAAAACGTTACGCTTTGAGCGGTGTTCATTGGAATCGCAAACACCTCTGATTGGCCGTTGTGTTCACGCGCTATTCGGATATGTCTGTGATTGGCTGACAATGATCAGCGCTTCAAAAACATGTTGCTACACATCAATGACGCTCTTGTCCGAGAGTTTAAATAAACACGGGAGCGTTTACAAACAGGCCGTCTACTTGTGCTTTCAAACCCATGTTTTAAAAGCTCCCGCTCACGTTTTTCAAACACATCCGTGCCGCTCTCAAACGCTCCCGTGAGTTGATCATTGCAGCCAATCACAGACATATCCAATGAACACGCGAACAACAATGGCCAATCAGAGGTGTTTACAAGCAATTTTACAATTTTTGTACCGAATTGGTACCTAAGTCCGTTCTTTTTGACAACTCTATCTACTAAAATTGAACAGTAGGACATTGTGCAGGGAAACCCGTATCAATCTTTATCCAGCTGAATCACGTTCACCATCTACCACAACAATTTCTGGGTCTCCACTACAGGTCTGAATTCATAAACCTGCTTCTAATCTGTTAAACCCCTAAAGAGTGCAAAAGCCTCTCCCACACAACATCCTGTGATTAGACCCTCGTCGTACGCCACTCAATACTCAACCTGTACCATTACACACACAATTACTGCACCATCAGCACCAGCACAACCTGTTTAGTAATCATTCTTCCAGGAAAAGGCGGGGAGGGAGGGGGTTGTAGCGATTGGCAACAATTTTGTTGTCATGAGACAATCTCCTTGGTGATCCCGTTTGACCAAACCTCAAGTGTGCAATTGTGGCGAGTAGTAACATTCTGAAAGCATTGCGTAAGGTTTTTCTTTCATCTCAGCAGTGGGCTTCCAATTATCACAGACTAACATGTTTCACCTCGGATAATATCCGCTCCCCTCCGTACGCTGCTTCCCGCTGAAAACATTCTGGAAGGTTTTACTGATAACATTTTGAAAGGCCACATATTAAGAGAACTCAAAATGACGATGAACAGTCATGTTTTGTGTGCTGGGGTTTACAAGCGTTCATCAAAAATCAGCCATGAGAATGAAACTTGGCTATGCTAAGCAACTATGCTAACCCATGCGCTAAGGCCCTGTTCACACTTGGTACGTTTTCGGTCAAGTAGACGAGGACACCTGGCGTTTTAATCCGTCTCTTTTGTCCACTTTCAATCACTTGGATGGTAAATGTATGGGTTTTTCAGATCTTTCTATTTAATGGACAAAATCAGCTCGCGCAATTTACATATGAATGCGCCCGGAGACGCACAATCAGCAACAAACACCCACAAGACCAGCCGAACACTGTGAGTGTGTGTTAGGGAATCAGGAATTGTGAGAGAACAGTGTGCTTGATACGTTTTTCGTCTTAAAACCAAACTTGGGTCTCCAGCCGACAAAGTTTAAATCCCGTTAGTCTAGCGAGTTTCCCATAATGTTTACGCATCAGGTCAGTAGGCGGAGAGTAGATGTCTTTTGAGGCTGTTTAAACACGTTCAGTTGAGCGTTTACATTTACGTTTACATTTTGTACACACTATGAAATCCGGTCGAATGCATTCTCAACTACTATTGGAAATGGTGGAAAGTTCAAAACGTTTAGACCCAGTTTACACTTGTGATCATATTTAACAAAACGCATCTTAACACCAGGTCAGGTGTAAACAGGGTCTTAAGACTGATTAGTTTAACTGACCGGTTCAAACTAACCAAACTATGTTCAAAATTCAGCGTGACACTCTGAAATGCAAATATTATATCCTGAACTGGACAGTGTTGTTATTGTTAGTGACCAAAATAATTTTTAAAAATGTGAAATAAAACTGGAATATACAGAAGCATATTGCATTCACTTGAAGCAAAAAAAATCTACTCTGTTTTTTCTGAATTAACAAGTTAATTATGTCAGAATTACGAGATAATTTTTCATGGAAAAAAGTTTTTGCTCTGTTTTTCTGAATTAAAGAGTTAATTTTTCATGAGAATTTTTTTTTTTGCTGTTTTTCTGAATTAACGAAGGTAATTTTTCATGAGAAAAAGAAAAAAGAAAAACAGAATAGAATTTTTTTTTTCATGTGAATGCAATACGCCTCCGTAGGAATAAGACCAAATATAAATATTAGGAAAAATAATTCAACTTAATCAAACTGAACTGAAATACTTTACAATCTCATTTGTTAACATTAGTTAAGTAATGTTATCAAATGAAACCTTTTTTTAAAGTGTTAAAAATAAATTTAAAGTACTAAAACAAAATAAAACAAATATTTAAAAAATTAATAAGAAAATGACAAAAGCACACTAAATTAATAAAACTAAAATTAAAATCAAGACGGAAAATGTAAAAATAAAAGTAAATTAAAAAAAATTACATATCAGAATGTATTTGAGGTTTGATGAGTTTATGGGTTACTTGATTTTGAACCAATGAGAATTCAGTGTGGGCGAGCTACTCAGCAAGTTCAGTTCGAAAACTTTATGGGGAAACTTACAAAAGTTGGAAAGCATCAACAGATAAAATGTGTAACATGACGCTTTTGCCCACTGTTGCTAGTATAGAAAAAAAAACATTTAAAGACAAGGAGGTGATGTATTGATATGTGTCATACAAATAACCGTTTAATAAAAAATAAAAGTTTTATGGATCTGAAGTGGGTAGTGTTAGCAATATGCTAAAATGCTAAAATGTTAACTGTGTAAAAAATATGCATGTTGTTGAATCATTGAATCACTTGACAATCCTTCAAAACAAACCCTGTGTGTATGTTCAGTGAGACAAAACACTTAATGTGCATCCGATGTCTGGTGTCATAGCGGCTGAGGTCAACCGTCTCAGCAGTGACTGAGCTAAACTCAAGGGCGGTCGTCCCCACCTGGAGTCGCCCTTTACAAACGGTTCACTCTCCCTCCATCAAGGTGACTGAGCTCATAACTCAAATACCAGCGTAGAGGGCAATCCCAGCGGCCATGTAACACCACACAGGAAAAAAAACACCTCACTGAGAAAGGACACACAACATTACATAACATCAGATTTTTTCGTTAACTTTGATTGCTTTCACCGTGTCCTTCTAGCAGGTGCAGCTGAGCAAGCAGAAAGTCTAATTTGAGCTTGTGTCGTTCATATGAAAGGGACCACTGGGGAAGAACCGCTCTCATATTCACACACACACTCCAGCAGAGAACACACTGAATCTCACAACGGCAAGAACTACTTATTTTAACCATTAACTCAATTCACTGCAGTAAATTACCCCTCATCAGCCCGTGCTGCTGAACCCTGAAAACTACCAGTGATATCCACCAACACACAATTACACTTCCCTTAGAACCAACAATCACGGTTAGCTGGACTATATAATGCTAAAAATATTATCGTTTATGAGTTCGTTTCCCAATTTTTAGAACATATTTGATCAAAGTTTTTAATAAATACATACAATTAATGTAAAATGATGCTATTACAAGCAGTCTTTAATGTCAAAATAAATAAAATTTCAAGAAAATCAATTTATAGAGTTTATGTAAATAAAAAATGTTATTAAATTAGAGATGAATGGATAGATGGATGGATGGATGGATGGATGGATGGATGGATGGATGTGGTGTGGATGGATGGATGGATGGATGTGGGTGGATGGATGGAAGGATGGATGTGGGTGGATGGATGGATGGATGGATGGATGGATGGATGGATGGATGGATGGATGGATGGATGGATGGATGGATGGATGGATGTGGTGGATGGATGAATGGGTGGATGGATGTGGGTGGATGGATGGAAGGATGGATGTGGGTGAATGGATGTGGGTGGATGGATGGATGGATGGATGTGGGTGAATGATGGATGGATGTGGGTGGATGGATGGATGTGGGTGGATGGATGGAAGGATGGATGTGGGTGGATGGATGGATGGATGAATGGATGGATGGGGGTGGATGGATGGATGGATGGATGGAAGGATGGATGTGGGTGGATGGATGGATGGATGTGGGTGGGTGGATGGATGTAGGTGGGTGGGTGGGTGGGTGGATGGATGGATGGAAGATGGATGGATGTGGGTGGGTGGATGGAAGGATGGATGGAAGGATGGATGGATGTGGGTGGATGGATGAAAGGATGGATGGATGGAAGGATGGATGGATGTGGGTGGGTGGATGGATGTGGGTGGATGGATGTGGGGGATGGAATGTGGTGGGTGGATGGATGTCGGTGGGTGGGTGGGGTGAATGGATGGAAGGATGGATGTGGGTGGGTGGGTGAATGGATGGATGGATGGATGGACAGATGTAGGTTGGATGGATGTGGGTGGGTGGATGGAAAGATGTGGGTGGGTCAATGGATGGATTCGATGGGTAGATGGATGGATTGGTGGGTGGATGAATGGGTAGATGGATGGATGGATGGATGGATTGGTGGGTGGGTGGTTGGATAGATGGATGGATGAATGGATGGATGGGTGGATGGGTAGATGGATGGATGGATGGATGGATATGGATGGATTGGTGGGTGGGTGGATGATGGATGGATAATGGTGGATGGTGGATGGACAGATGGGTGGGTGGGTGGATGGATGGGTGGATGGATTTGCAGTAGAACATGAATTATATGTACATCAAATGAATAAGCAGTGTAAGATGGATTGTAATAGTACCAGTGTTGTTGATTTGGAAAATGTTATTTGGTGAAGACATAATCCCAGCCACTGGTGTTAGTGGTTCAAGACCAACAGGATTAACATCCCATTGCAAAGACAATTTTCCAGCCCAGAACTGTGGAAAGGGGTCAGATGGGATCCAACACCAGTAGAAAACTGGGTAAGCAGGAGTTGGATACTTCATCATAAACCCTATGGAGGATGAACGTCATGCAACAGTTATTATGCACTGGGTTTGTTAAATATAATAAACAACTTACAATATGTTAAAGGGATTGCAGTGGAAAAGCTGGAAAGCGGCTCCACTGAAGAGCATTCTGGGATAGATGCACAGGTCAGGAGTCTATCTCAGCTAAAGATGCTTCATAAGGTGCTGTGATCATTTCCATCTCAGTGCTGTAAACCATACAGAGACTTCCTGTATTTACAGACTGGCAGCTTTAGGAGCAGAAACTCTGAACGGTTAAACTGAAATGACATTGATTTATAGCTGCCACATATAGATGCTGCCATCAAACCAAAATAATAGCTTATATTCTATGGGAAATAACCAGTCAATACATAAACAGCATAACACACAAGAGCCATCGGCACAAAACGGCTCCCTTTTGAAAGAAAGGTTTAAAAAAATATTCAAAACAAACCATTATCATGTTTGAGCTCGGAGTTAAGATGATTGAGTTAGCGTTACCAACACATTCATCCAGTCATGCTTTTGGAAGGCAAATTGTATTTTCACCAAATTGATTTTCTCCTCATTGATTTTCTTATTTTACAAAGTGTGATACAGTCATCTGTTGCACTAACATTGGCCATCTCTGCACAATAAGCAAACCTGTGCAGGTATCACATTAGACGCACTGAAACCTGACAGATAATGGGTGAACAATTCAGTGACGCGCTGTGCGTCAACAAAACTACACTTACATTCTTCAGCCAAGTGCTCACGGGGACCAAGCTCATCGGGCTTTGATATTTTGTGTCTGTGACTAAAAGCGGTGCATCACAGCCATTGTAATTTGACTTGTAGCAATGGCATAGAGTAATAGATAAAGAGCGAATACTGTGCAGTATACACTTTTCCACTATTTATCTGATAATAGTATGCCGTATTCAGGAACGATTAGCAGAACCAATTGTGCAAGTTGTTACAAAATTCTTACAAAAACTGTTGCATGCAATTTAGTTAAAGTTAATGGGGTCCCGCGCAACACTGAACATTATAATGAGAAAATCATGACAATTTTGGAGTGAACCATCCCTTTAAAGTTTTGCAAACAATTTACATTAATTCACTTTGGTTGCATTTGATGAATGAAACTCAATGGGCCCATGGATGGATGGATGGATGGATGGATGGATGGATGGATTGATGGATGGATGGATGGATGGATGGATGGATGGATGGATGGATGGATGTACTTTGTACACTGTCTTTCTTTTACGGCCCTGCATTCTGAAAATTGCTGGGTTGTTTTAACCCAACTTTGGGTCAAATATGGACAAACCCAGCCATTGGGTTAATTTTTTTTATTATATTTTTAACCCAATGTTTGGGTTTGTCCATATTTGACCCAAAGTTGGGGGCAAAACAGCCCAGAATTTTTAGAGTGTGACGAAGACATCGATCTCCTCGGCTGTGAACCGATTGTGAAGCGCGCCTGGTAAATGCGCTGTTATAATAGAATTGCGCCATGGAACGTGCGCACCTCATTCATCATGCTCTTAAAGTGAATGTGATGTGACGCTTTAATTGGTTTGTTTCTGTTACGCCCAAATCGCACCTATGAAAATTGAAGCTACTTCAGACCAACCCTTTTAGATTGGTCATTTATCCGCCAGTAAAATGACAACATCGCCCATGACCCACCGACAAAGTTACTTGCGTTTCACGCGCTGATACTGGTTTCAGATCGTTAAAATATAGCCCAATGTGCATTATCCAACATTATCCAATGCTAAGCACTTCACACAGTAGTACACAAAGAAGTCTCAAACAGTACACATTCTCATACAAAACCAGTTATATGTACCTTTGATAAATTAACATTTAATTAACATTAAGTAAAACAATGTCATTTAGAGCATTTATTTGCAGAAAATGACAACTAGTCAATCAAAAAAGATGCCATGGTTTTCAGACTTTGAATAATTCAAAGAAAACTCTTTTATATTCATATTAAACACTAATGTTGTAACTTCAGAAGAGTTCAGAAATCAATATTTGGAGGAATAACCCTGATTTCCAATCACAGCTTTCATGCGTCTTCTTGATATGCTCTCTATCGGTGTTTCTTGAGTGACTGCTCACTCCTGGCACAATAATTCAAGCATCTTGGCTTTATTTGATGGCTTGTGGATTTCCATTTTCCTCTTGATCAGGTTTTCATAGAGGTTCAGGTCTGGAGCTTTGGGCCTGGCCATGTCATACATCCTTCACAAAGACAGATCACGATCATCACTGTGCGATGTAAGCTTCTCCAGGTCTCTGTCTAACCATTAGAGGACCAGGTGTTGACTCAGAGAAGATCAGGAGCAGGTAAAATGGTGAAATGGTATAAATGGACTGCATTTATATAGCGCTTTACAGACCCAATGGCCACCAAAGTACTTTATATATTGCCTCACATTCACCCATTCACTCACTCACTCATTCATTCATACGACCTGGCGGTGTCAGCCATGCAAGGCGCCATCCAGCCTGTCGGGAGCAGCTGGGGTTAGGAGTCTTGCTCACTTAGTCAGGTGGAAATGGGGATTGAACCACCAATAGACAACCTACATGAACCACTGAGCCACTGCTGCCCATATTCGTAGATGGGTAGATTGTGAGCCATGTGCAAGCCATGCTTCCTTCTGCTCTGACCAATGTTCGCCAACTTGGACTGCATTGGTTTTTCCTGCAGGACGATGACACATGCCACACAGCCAGGCCAATAAATGTGTGGATGTAGGATCACCAGATCAAGACCCTAACATGAAGATCCCAACCCCAGACCCGAAACCCACTGCAAAATCTTTGAGGAAGATGGAAGTTCACAAGCCACCAAACAAACCTGAGCTGCTTAAAGTTGCCCAATAGCAACGTGAAAGACTGAAAGGGAAACTTGGAAATCAGGGTTATTTTACCAAAAATTGCTTTCTGACCTCTTCAGGTAAAATATTAGTATCATATCATTTGAAAATTAGTATAAAACAATTTTCTTTGAATTATTCGAGGTCTGAAAACGTGGCCTCTTTTGTTTGTAATTTTGACCAATAGTCATTTTCTACACATATATGCTCTAAATGACAATTTTTCTATTTAAAAATGGGAAGAAACGTTGTCAGTAATTTATAGAATAAAACAAAAATGTCCATTGCACTCAAATACGTACATATAAATAATAAATCCAGAGAAACTGCTTATTTTGCAGAAAGTGAAAAAAAAAATCAGAATTTTCTTTCTTTGGCTTTCAGGTTTTACCAGTCATGATAAGACTTGAATGCAAATGACTACTATAACTGCATGTATGCATATGACGCTGGAATAAAGATAAAATTAATAATTGAATTATAAATATTGTGTTATATTCTATGTTGTTTAATGACAATAAAAAAATGTGTTCTTTCTATTCGCTGCCAGGTTAGTCTTGTATTGTAATGATTTATGACTGCTGTGTGCCTGATGATTATAATATAACGCTTTTTAATGAATGATGGTAAAAAATGCATTTAATTTTAATGAATTAAATATGTATTAAATTGCAATTACGTTTTTAGTGGACTCTTAAATGCAGTTTTATGCGCCCTGCAGTGAGGAGTAATTTGCAGCTAATAGAGATAGATATTCACGAATCACACTCTTTTGTTTTCCCCACAGCAAAGCACATTTCACAAACAATACAATCCTAAAGTACGTTTACTAGCGATGTAACACCAAATATAGAGCATTTATTCACAGAGACCAACAGGCTAATTCACAAGAAATTAACGTAAACTGTAACTGACTGGTATAAATTTGTATCACTGAAGTCACTGCCATTACATATAGTATGGAAGCTTGTTTCCGCCACTGAATAAAAAAATAAAATAAAACAAAATGTTATCTCACATTTGCGAGATATGAAGTCAGAATTGTAAGAAATAGTCACAATTGCGAGAATACATTTGAGACAAATTTTACAATTCTGACTTTGTTTCTTACAATTGCGAAGTTTACATCTCGCAATTCTGACTTTATAACTACATTAGCTTAGTTTATCTTGATCTTTATCTTGAAATTCAGAAAACTTTTCTTGGAATTGTGAGTTGTAAAAAAAAGACTAAATTTTTTCCTCTCAGAATAGTTTATATCTCACAATTCTGACTTTACAACATGCAATTTCGACTTTTGTTCATGCATTTCTGATTTTATAACACACAATTGCGACTTTATATCTTGCAATTCTGACTTTATATCTCGCAATTCTGACTTTATATCTTGCAATTCTGACTTTATATTCGATTCGACTATATCTTAATTCTGACTTTATATCTTGCAATTCTGACTATATATCTGCAGATTCCTGATTTTATAACACTGCAATTGCGACTTTGTATTTTCGCAATTCTGACTTAATATCTCGCAATTTCTGACTTTATATCTTGCATTTCAGATTTTGCAATTCTGACTTTATATCTCGCAATTCTGACTTTATATCACGCAATTCTGACTTTATATCTCGCAATTCTGACTTTATATCTCGCAATTCTGACTTTATATTGCAATTCTTACTTTATATCTTGCAATTCTGACTATATCTACGTAATTGTCTGGCTATTAGCATGTAATTGTGGCTTTACATTACTCAATTTTGACTTTATAACACACAATTCTGACTTTATATCTCGCAATTGGGACTTTATATCAATAAATTCAGAATTTATATCATGCAATTCTGAGAATAGTCAGAATTGCAAGATGTAAACTCGCAATTGTCAGAAAAAAAAGTCAGAATTGTGTGATATAAAGTCAGAATTATCTTATTTATTTTTCAATCTGTGGCGGAAACAAGCTTCCACATGATAGGCCGAGGTTCATCACGTGATCAATCGGTCACGCTTCTCCAATGGTAAGAGATACAGACCGTCTCATCTCCCTTTAATAAGACAATCTCTGGTACTTTAAAAGCCCGTACAACAACATTACTTTGGTTGGCTATTGCAATCAACTAGGAATGCCTACAAGTACAGAGAGACCTTTAAAGGGAACATGGTTTTTCCATGGACGGATCAGATCAGTTTCTGGAGAGCAAGAACCCGTCATAACGACCCTCATCTCACATTTACACCCTTCGGGTGCGACCCGAGGGAAAGCGATCGCCTCATGCCCTCTCCAGCAAGGCCTGCAGCAGCGTTTAGCAAAACCTGCTGCTCTCGATGAGGGGCACGGAGATGGAGAACGAATCGAGAGAGAGAGAGGAAGAAGAGAAAGAGACAGGGTCCCCAGAGGGCTGAACAATCAGACAATTTCAAGATCACGAAGCATTAAACCAATCCCGGCAGGGTACACTAATTAAACAGCCGGGCCCAGCACCGCCAACCAATCCCCACAGAGCAATTAAATCCATCCCCTCTAAAACACTGTGGAACCTGTCTGGGGAAAACCACGGAGAGAAAGCGAGAAGAAAAAACATAAAATTCATCTGGAGAGAGCGAGAGAGGGGATAGAGGGGAATGCAGTAAGCTACTAACAAGGGGAATTGAACGGAACGATTCAATTCGGATGCTTTGTTCTTTCTGTCTTTATTTTTTAATTACTACATTCAAAACGCCCCAAAAACAGTCTTTACTTGGGGGCCCTGGGACCACTGTTGTCACGACCCCGCGTAAATTCATATTAAAGAGTTCAGGAAATGCTTCAAGATTGGAAAGTGCCTGGAGCTCCTTAATAAACCGGCAGAGATGATCACGGTGTCATCCAGCACAATCTATTCACCGCGCACTGATCAAAATCATCCCGGAATGAAAAAACGACTCCATCATCCGTCAAAGAGCTCCTGGGCGAACTCCGGATAACTTCCCAAATCCAAATTACATTGGAAAAGTGCGCATAATAACGTCACTATCGTCAAAGATCACATTTGTAATCCATATCAACTTCTTGTTTCTTGCAATATGCTTCATCGACTCTGTGCTGAAGAAGCTGTGTAAAACACCACACACACAAAGACAATAATTGGGGGTTCGTTTGTTAAACCTGCAAGTTTTGAAACATTATATCTAATCACTCTGAGAAGCTGAAAGCAGGCAAAGGATCACTGAGAGCGTTTGGTCTGCAGTGTGTACACGTGTGTGTGTGGCCCTGTGTGACTATCTAAACTGCCCTTTGGCGTGTTGAGACGTCCCACTGGTTCCAGTCAGAGCTGATTTTCTCCATTTCTCTCTGAGGCCGTTATGTAAACACTAGAAGTGACAATTCAAAATAGGCGACAGACTACAGAAACACTGCATTCAGATTTGCTTAGCATGGTAGCACACGCATTGCATGCAAATTTAATTCACACACCAAGCTACTAAACATGCAAGAAATGTGACTTTCACTGAGACTTAAATGACTTTAGCACAATAATGCAATGGTGCTTTGATTTATACTATGATATTGAACATTTACTATTTAAACTATTGTTCAAAAATTGGTCATGTTAAGAAAAGGCTGCATTTATTTAAAAAAGCATACAGTGAAACAGTAATATTGTGAAATTTTACAATTTAAAACAACAATTTGTCTTTATTAATGTAATTTATTCCTGATCAAAGTTGATTACTCCAGTCTTCAGTGTCTTCTAATTTGCTGCTCAAGAAACATTTCTGATTATTATCAGTTTTGAAAACAGTATTTTTGTGGACACAATGAAATAATTCAATAATCTTAAATGTCTTATAATAGATTCTGTATAGAATAGATTCAGGTGTGCGAGGTTAATTGGTAATGAAAATCAGCACATACTCATGCAAAACCATGATTTTAGAGTCAGATTTACTAACAACTTGCTCTTTTGACGTTAAACAACTACTGTTCGGATTTATTAAAGACACACTGTGTAACTCTTAGTTTATTCTTAGCTAAAAACACTTAGTTCTTTCAAAAATATATGTGCTCATTAATGTATATTTACTTTGTTCAAGTAATAAAATATTCTCGTGAGTGTATAATATGCCATTGAAAATACATATGGGTAAGGGGTTCTAATGTCGGTCGCCATGTTGCCCCTCCATCTTGAAAGTGCATTAGCCAAAGAGGGACATACCCGTTAATTCAAGCTTCGCCTGTCGAAGTTTACGTTTGAGTTAACACTCATGGACGAGGTCGAACTGGAAGCCATGTTAATCTTGGACTACATTGGCCACCGTAGGAGTTAAAACGAAATTGGAATTGAGAGGAACAGAAACTAATATTCACTGGATGGTCATATACCTTTTCACCACTAGATGGGGGTAAAAATCACACAGTGTAGCTTTAAAAGACACACAGTGAAAAAATAGCGCTGGAAAGACGTGGACAGGGTTGTTTTTGTGGCTAACCTTATTGAACATGTGGGAGTTACCCTTTTTTAAAAGCAAAATTTATGAGGAGAGTATTTCAATGAATCATGCAAGGTTTGTGCTAGTTAAAGCTACACTGTGTGATTTTTACCCCCATCTAGTGGTGAAAAGGTATATGACCATCCAGTGAATATTAGTTTCTGTTCCTCTCAATTCCGATTTCGTTTTAACTCCTACGGTGGCCAATGTAGTCCAAGATTAACATGGCTTCCAGTTCGACCTCGTCCATGAGTGTTAACTCGAACGTAAACTTCGAACAGGCGAAGCTTGAATTAACGGGTATGTCCCTCTTTGGCTAATGTACTTTCAAGATGGAGGGGCAACATGGCGATCCGACATTAGAACATTTTCAATGCCATATTACACACTCACGAGAATACTTTATTACTTGAACGAAGGAAATATACATTAATGAGCACATATACTTTTGAAAGAACTAAGTGCTTTTAGCTAAGAATAAACTTACACAGTGTAGCTTTAAGTTATTGGTATTTGCGTCATTATTTACCACCTGAAAAAGCGATTCATAACTCATATGCTAATTTGTGCTGATCTCGGTATGTTGGGTTGGTCATTATGGAAATGATCCGGCTGCGTCTGTGTTCTTTACGATTTGTGCATCGTCAGTAGATCACGCGCAGAACTTTACACTCCCATCTGCGCTTTTTTTGGAATTTTTTTGGAATTTAATTTGCCCTGATTTAGTAAATCTGGCCCATTGACTCTTCTGGGACGTTGCTATGCGGTTACCAAGGTATTCAAGGTGGTTGCTAGAGGATTTCTTATTGGTCTGGTGTGAAAATAGTCCTGCAATCTCAAATCTTCGGTGATTTTCTGATATCTAGATATGATTCAATGTGCATCCGACTTTTAGTTTTCACCGAATTTCTCATCCAGCAGGTGAAATTCGTAAGACTCGATCACAAAGTACACCAAAACCCCAACCCCAAGTATGAACACTAGTGTTTAGCAAGGAAATCATCACTATTAAAGGTAATTTTTAGACCTGATTGGTGCTGTTGTGAACTAGATTGTGTTTGCATGATACAGGGATTTTTTTTCTAGTGCACTTTACCGGGTGGGAAAGGGGAAAAACACATTACACGTGCAGACGCTTACACACAAACACACACAATCATGGGGTCTCCTTTATCCCTGAAGGGCAGAATGGACAATAGAGAGCTGAATTATGGTGACTGAAGAACTGGCTGATATAAAAGCGGCACAGAGAGAGAGCACAAGAAGAAGAATGGAGGGATTCAATAAGGCCTCTGTAAAATGAACAAGAAAGGCCGTTGCTCAATACATCTGCCATCAGACAGTCAAAACAAATAAAGAGGGCCGCCGTACAGGTACACAGCTCAATATGGCCTCACTCGCTCTGGCTTGGTCTGCCAGCAGGGAGAAGACACGGCTATATACTCCAACAGATGAGCCATTAGATCTCCCTCTCTCACAATCCGGTTTATAGGGCCGCTATCGGGTTTGCCTCGGACTTAACCTGACGGTGCGGTAGACTAATGTCTCCCCGAAGTTTTGTTAAAACCTCATTATTTACTGAAGTGCCGAGACCATCACCGTCCCCGAGAGTGAGCGCAACGGGTATTAATATGAAAATGCAGAGATTCATTGCCATGACGAACTATCAGACTCCAGCGCGGATCGATGGGGGAAAAATTGAGGATCGGTGCTTCTGGGATGTCGTTAAGCATTTAGAGGAGGAACCGGCTTAAACAGGGAGTGTCTGTCACCGTTTAGCCACGTGTGTGTGTGTGTGTGTGGCGCGCACTTCAAACACATGCGTGAGGGTCAGCGGTGTGATACGTCAATGCAAATCTCCTTACGTGTGGCGCTTATGATTAATTCATGCAGCTTCGGAGTGATGGCCAATTCACAAATTGTTCTGCTGAGCTGATTCTTTTAATGAACTGATTCCCAAAACATGCTGAAGTTTAATAGGATTAGGGCAACAGCAACGTTTTTAAGAATATTATGAATTTAAAAAAATAATAATCATAGGAATAATCAGTAATTTTACTACAAAAATTAAAATGTAAAATGTCACGCAGGAATTTGAGTCATTCTTTTGATTCCGATTCTAAAGAATCAGTGAATGATTCATTTTTCAAATAAATTGTTCTGCTGAGCTGATTCTTTTTAATGAACTGATTCCCAAAACATGCTGAAGTTTAATAGGATTAGGGCAACAGCAACGTTTTTAATAATATTACGAATTAAAAAAACTAATATCAGTAGGAATAATCAGTAATTTTACTACAAAAATAGCTAAATGTAAAATGTCACGCAGTAATTCGAATCATTCTTTTGATTCCGATTTCAAAGAATCAGTGAATGATTCATTTTTCAAATAAATTGTTCTGCTGAGCTGATTCTTTTAATGAACTGATTCCCAAAACATGCTGAAGTTTAATAGGATTAGGGCAACAGCAACGTTTTTAAGAATATTATGAATTTAAAAATAAATGAATTACAGTCTGATTAATAAACAATAGAAAACCACCTCACACAAGCAGGAATAATCAGTTATTTTACTATAAAAAATAAATGTAAAATGTCACGCAAGAATTCAAGTCATTCTTTTGATTCCGATTCCAAAGAATCAGTGAATGATTCATTTTTCAAATAAATTGTTCTGCTGAGCTGATTCTTTTTAATGAACTGATTCCCAAAACATGCCGAAGTTTAATAGGATTAGGGCATAGTATCATGATTAATAAACAACAGAAAACAACCTCACATAAGCAGGTATAATCAGCAATTTTACTACAAAAATTAAATGTAAAATCTCACACAGGAATTCGAATCATTCTTTTGATTCCGATCAGTGAATGATTCATTTTTCAAATAAACTGTTCTGCTCAGCTGATTCTTTTTAATGAACTGATTCCCAAAACATGCCGAAGTTTAATAGGATTAGGGCATCATCTGATTAATAAACAACAGAAAACAACCTCACATAAGCAGGGATAATCAGCAATTTTACTAACTGTATAAATGTCAAGCAGTAATTCGAGTCATTCTTTTGATTCCGATTCCAAAGAATCAAGATTTTTTAACTGATTCATCTTTATGATTGAAACGATTCACAAATATGTTGAATTTCAATACTTCTACAACATTCTAATACAAAGGGTTTCAAATATATTATCAACAACAAGATTCTTAAGAATATTATGTTTAACACTTTTTTAAATGTTTAGGACGATAAAAAAACCTAACTAAAATAAACCGTAATAATCAGCAATTTTATTTAAATTTAATATTTAAAAAGAACCGATTCACTGAAACAAAGGCTGAATCCAAAAATCGCCTCCTAAACCTAAAATTCCCTACGTAAATAAAGTTCACTTGTTATCAAAATCAGTTGGTACACTTGTTATTGTGGTGCAATTTGTGAGTGCACTATAACGTCCACTGTTTTGGACACCACTACAAATGCCTGTCCCCTTAAATAATGCCTTATTTGAGGGTATAGGGGGCGATTTCGGATTCAGCCAAAAGTGTTTAAATGAATTAATTCGACAAAACGAATCATACTGCTCAATGCAAACCGCAGAAATGATTTAAGCGATTATGGGCGCTGCTATGCCGTTACTAAGGTATAGTGGGAGGTTGCTAGGTTGCAAAGAGTAAACAACCTGGCCAAATAACTTCAGTTTAAGACACACTCCTGCAACACGGTACTAGTGAGACATTGGCTTTGTAACTATCAAAGCACATGCACAAAGGGTTAATCCAGGGAGCAGTGGAGGAGAACGGGGGAAATAAGTGTGGACAGGTATGAAAATCGAGAGCCCTAGGAGGGTCACAGCGATTAAGGGGCTGTTTTATGACAGACTCGGTGAATAGGCACACCGGCGTCGAGCAAAAAACGGTTTGATCATTCCTCTCCGCACGCTGAAGTATCCGCTTTGAAGTCTTGAGCGCTAATTCTACAGAGGAAGGTTAAACTGCTTAAATCTTGAGTCAGTTTCACTTCTCCTCTAATGTTGTCGGCTGAGCGGGAGGGGAACGTGACTCTGAGATCTTCACAACTCAATTTGCAGACACGTAAAAGCCTTTTCTGACGCTTTTCTCTCCCCTTTGTTTCCTCTGCCAAAGGTTCACAGAGAGCGAGATGGAATTTCCATTCTGCCAGTCTGATGGATAAGAGATTGTTCTAGGCAGCTTTTTTGGTGAAAGGTGAGACATTAGGGTGCACACTTATGAAAATGTTTGTTTCTCAGCACAGACGGAAGCTCTCGGTGGTTAATGTGAGTTCATAATTGCCTAATTCGACACAGACTAGCTTTTCGAAAACAATCTAATGGCGGTCAGCGCAGACACGCACACATACGAGTCGATTTCATTACTTTACGATTCACGTGCCTAATGGCCTCGTACATGCACAAGCACACGCACCCTCACGATTAACATGCGTCAGGACTCAAAATGTCACTAAAACCATTAAACCATATAAATCCGTTATGATGTTTCTTGCATTGTTATGAAGCACAAATGAGTAAGTTCTCATCTAAATTATCAATGAAACACATTGTTCTGGTATTAAGATCGGATCACATGTGGACGTAAATACACCTGGTTCTCAAGTAACTGATGCGTCTCTAGAGCATCCATTGTGTTTTATCGTGCAATTTATACGCGAAAATGAGTTTTTACATAGTTTTCGCGTGCATTTGATACGCAGTTAATATGCGTGTAATACACACACACACCCACACCACTAATTCTACCCAAACGTATAATACACACGCACCACTACTAAACCTACCCTAACCAACCCATGCGTATCCTATGCACGTTAAAACTCATTTCGCGTATAAATTGCACGATAAACACTGCGTGCTATAGAAACGCATTTAGTGAGATCGGGTTGAAATATAGGTGTAAACGGGGTCTACTCTCTGACTTCTGGCCTAATGCCTTGAAACATTATGAAGTGCACTAGAAAGATGTGATTCAAACTTTGTCGGATGCATACGAAAAATGTACCAAGTATGGGTTTAACAGACAAATGGACTTGTCAACTTTAATGCTCTGCCATGATGCTTTAAACTTGACGTCGACTAGTTGCTGATTCATGGCCTGTAACAGGATAAGAAATCTTTTAAGTCCAAAATTAAAGGACAAGTTCGTTATTTTACACTTAAAGCTGTGTTTTAAGATCGTTTCTGATTAAATGGATTAACGAAAGAACGGTTAAGATTGAAATTTGGACACATTCTGCTGACCCGATTTCAGTTTCTGTTTGAATTTGGAGCTTTCTAGACTGAGAAATGCCAGAAAATGTATTTTTGGCTTCTGTGGATGAAAGACAACAACTCCCAGAATGCACTTGCTTCGCTGCCCTAGGAGGCCACGCCTACTTTCTTGCATTGTTATGCAGTGGAAAAGCACCATAACACACACTCACAGCGTTCGGCGTGGGAGATGAAACCTCCGTATTGTTTTTGTGTTTTCTCCAAGCACGTTCAAATGTAAATTACACAAGCTTATTTTGTCCAACAGATCAAAAGATCTGAAAAACCCAAACATTTACCCACTCATACACCCTCCCCTTGAAGAAATCAGAAGTGATTGAACATGAACAGAGACGGAGTAAAACACCAGGTGTAAACAGGAGTCTCCCTCGCCTACTTCTCAAACAAGGTGTGAACAGGGCCTTATAATGTGCGTTGTGGATCTTCTAACAATGCCGAGGATTAACTTTTAAGAGTTTAATGCATGTTACTGTGGAAAAGATCAACAAAGCAATTCTCTCATTTAATTCACGTGTATACTATAGTATCTAAACATCATGTTTTATTGTCATGCATAAGTGCAGCATAAACTCAGTAGTTTTGTAGTGTTGCCAGCAAATAAACGTTGCTGAGTTTTCCTCTCAACAACAGCGTTTTATCCCTGCAAATCCGTGCGCCTTGCAGAATATCTCTAAACCATTTCCAGATCCAGCGCATTTGACAGCAACAATAACAGCAATAAACACTGATCCCCCCCCACCACACACACACACACACACACGAATGAGTACAGAGTTGAAATGAGTCTTTTTCACGGCCAATTGGTGATGGTTGGGGAAAAAGCTCTAAGCAAACTACAACAGAAGGAGGCCACACACACAAACACACACGCACAGAGGAGTGATGGCACTGTTTGACAATATTACCGTCGTGTTTGTGGAGGACAGATGACATGTAAATGCCTGAGTCATGCAAAACACAGCCCTTGAGAAAATGGACCCAAATTAAATGAGCAAAACAACCACAAGACCGATGCTACACTAGAATCTGACGGGTGTTGTTTTTGCACCACATTGGACCCTTTTCAATTCAATTTACGTTTGTGTGTATAGCACTTTTCACAATATCGTTTCAAAGCAGATTTCCAGAAAATGCATGTGTCTACGTTACAATACAAGAGGGATCTGTTATCAGAGGTGACTGTTCAAAGTATTTCAGCAATGCACATATACAAATGACCCATGCATATTTTAGGCAGAAACAATTCAAGCTATTATTACAAGTAATAGTGAACCTCATAATTACAATATAGAAAATTTAGCGTTGGTGCATGTTAATTCAGAGTTTGCATATCGTCCTCATTTTCACATTTCAAGTCGTCATTGGGTAAACTTCTATAGTGGTGAACGCTTCGGAAACTACAGCAAATATCATTTTTGCGATCCCAATCTCCTCATTAGCAAAAGACAAAATCCTCAATAGCATTTCAACGACTTTCCAAAAATATTAAGAGATTGATTACATTGGTCAGAAGAAGTGTGCATCAATCCCTCTGTTGTTTTAGAAACAATCACAAAGCAGAATAGTGTCATTAATGGACGTTAAATTGTTTAAAAATTAAAATATAAAATTTTTTGCCAGATTTACAATCTGTAAAGCAAGCATTGGTAACACTTTATTTTATGACCCGCAAACAACTGCGCAAGTAAACCAAAATTATGGTGTGTGTTTCTGTAATTATAGTGTACTTTCGTGTAGGTATAAGGAACAATATGTTAAGTTTTGGGTAATAAAGGGGTAACAAGCAGATATACAAGCTAATTATTTATAATGTAATGATATATTGCATATTGATATATTATAATGTTAATATTCCGGGCAAAAATTGTACGTTTGTTGTATATACCTACAGTACAAGTTATCATCACATTTCTGGCAAAATATGTTCTTGTGCAATTTTACATTTAATTGTGACATCTGTGGGTTGACTCAACATTAAGTAATCCAGTAAGAAAAGCCATTAAATTAATTTTTTATTATATATATATATATATATATATATATATAAACGTTTAATTTTCAACCACAGATTGACAAAATTACCCTTTTATAACTTTTATATACAACAGACGTAATCGAATATTTTTGCCTGGAATATATTAACAGAATAGGTACCTGTTAGTTTTAAAAATTACATTATAAATAATTTGCTTGTATATCTGCTTGTTACCCCTTTATTACCCAAAACTTAACATATTGTTCCCTTATACCTACACGGAAGTACACTATAATTATAGAAACGCACCCATAATTTTGGTGTACTTGCGCAGTTGTTTGCGGGTCGTTAAATAAAGTGTTAGCAAAGCATCAAATCAATCTGTGAAAAGTATCCAGACAGAGATTACTAAACACTCCTTCCTCCCCAAACCAGACGATTTTTTCAAGAACAAACAAACAGAGGAAATCAGAGTCAACCTATGCTTTGTTGCATTATGAATTAAGTCCAATGCGCATTACAAGTGTTCATCCAAGGCCAGTTTTCTCTTTCAGATCAACTAAGGTCATGACAGGGGAACTATTTGAAGAAAATTTTACTCAACTGTATCCCTAATATACAACAGAACTGCATTATTTTCTTGAAATGCATTGGGGATGTATGTGTGTCCATTTGTACAGTTTTATAGATGCCTTGTAGCCTCTGCACAATAAACTGGGGAAGGAAAAAGTTTTCAAACAATGAACTTCAGCTAAAATATGCCATGAAAGACAAACTAGAACAAATATACAGAAATAAACAGTCCTTGTTTTATATTTTAGGTTAGTATCCAACTGTTAAAAATCGCATATTTCATCAGC
>JAQIUQ010002178.1:97500-107500 GCA_030378365.1 Hybognathus amarus
CAAATTGCTTCTACAGACTAAAATCATGTACTAGATGTGGAATGGTTCAAAATAACACAATATAGTTTAGCTTCCCCCCACATGTGAGCCCGTTATATGCTGTGGAAGCATTTGGTGGCTGCATTCATGTGGCATTAAATATGACTCGAACCGTCACAAGCTGCAGGTGAGGACATCAATAACCTGAACCAGGTGTGACCTAGACTAACTCCAGAAACAAAGAAAAACTCTGATGTGCAAATGTGTGTAGCCCGGCAGTAACACGAGACTGTGCGCTCACTGCTGGTGTGCTTGTCAAAGCCACTTTTACCAGCTGATTCATAATGACAGATGGATTTAGACTGCAGATTAAACAATGTCAAGAGCTGAAACTTGTTCCGTGTTTAAAACAAAAAGATCAGCTAATTCACAAAAAGCCTTTGTCCTGTCCTAGAAACATGACTCCTCCCCATCAAAACGTTCAATATTCAGATCAGCGATCGATCAATGTGTTTCTCAGTCATTTAATCTCCTCAACCCGGTTACTCTTATGATTCATCACCCTAGTAGACATATTCTGAGCACAATCCAGACAATAACCATCTGATATTTGTCCAGATGAGCTCTCCGTGAAAACATGTTTGCTCTCCCTGTCCATGAACGGGCTCAGGGTTTGGATAAACTCGATATCTCGGAGCGTTTGGTCCATCTGTATTCAAAATAATAAAGAATGAGAGAGACCCTCCAACAACAACCCTTCTTTGGAAAGGCTTGAATAACAATCGGCCACACACACACACGCTCACACACACATAGACAGATCTGATTCCTCTCCGGCTTGGCTTGGCATGCTCTTGTCATTTCTTATGTTACAGAACATCAATCATAGGGCTGAGTCTGTGCCCTTGCGCTGGCCGAGGCTGATTTACAAACATTAGCAGGGAATGCAATTACACAGTCCGAGAAGCGCGAACAGTCAGCGAGCGTTCTGGTTTTGAAGCGTCACAAGTGGTGTGGATGGAGCGTTCACACTGCGGTTGGAACGAAACCGGAGCGCACGGTTAAATACGACATTGTGTCCTGCAAAAATGCACACAAAAAACTAACAATAGCAAAGGGTTGACTATTTTTATTAAAACTTGACTATGTCTTCTAGTGAAAAGTCTAATTAAAAGGCTTTATATACATTCACACACACATGCAAAACTTGTGTGAAGAAATATAGAAAACGTATTTAAATCAAATTTTAGTTGTTGTTTTTTTTTCAAATACATATGAACACATCATGAACACAAAGATTGCATTTCTAATAATAATTACCCATATGTTTAAAACTAGATTTTTCTTAATTTTAATACAATATTATTTGACATTGACCCTGAAATCACAAGTCAATATCGTTAATGAATTAGACTATACACACCAACATCACATGCAAGGTTACATTTTGAACGTTTGAATACATATATTGTTAACTAACATTTTTTTTAAGTTTAAAGCCATTGCAAAAACATAGGCTACATCTTTTTTTAAATAAAACTTATTTTTTTCTGCTTTTAATGATTCTGCTGCTGACAGCTGGCGAAGAATGCATACAAGGCATAACATAATACGAGCACATTGAAGTAAATATGCATTTTATAATAGGAATACTTACTATTAAGTCGTGTCACGATACATAAGACGTCAATAATAAACTTTGCTATGACAGAAAGTCTGATGGTGCGACGTTCATTACGCTCCATGTGATCAATACTGAAGAAGCACACTGATAAAGTCAACACGCGAGTGACAGATACATACAATCAACATTAAAGGTCTAAAATATATGAGCTGTTTATTTCATAAAGTCTGAGGTGAATCACAAACCGGCACTTGACGAAACGAGCCGCGCGCGCGCGCGTCACCGTTCCGTATTTCTATTAGAATAAAACACATTAGGCTGATAAAAAGTTAAAGTCCACAACTCGGAAAGGCATTAAAAGTTTCTGTTTCCAACAAAGCTCGTGCGTGAAGCGTTGAAATAGCGTTAAATGTGGTGTTAATGCGCGTTGGTGTGCGCGAGGCTGCAGCCGCTGCTCTTGCGCGCTCCTGATCAATGATTGAACCGAACAAAAGGCAGAAGAGGATCAATTACTAATAACTATCAATGCAACACCACCATCCCGTCCCTCTAAAGTCACCAAAAGAGAAAATGCATGAAATGCAAGGTGCATTAGCGCGTATAGGATCGTATCGTGTAAAAAAGGTGAGAAATAAGACCAACCTGAAGCCGCCGGAGATCAAATTTCTTCCAATATTGAAACATCGATCCCACATCGGCGGCCATCTTGAGCACAATATTCAAGAGCGGCTACAATAAATATATGGGCTGGATTCCCCCGTTAAACAGCGTTGACGATTACACTCCACATGGAAAAAAAAATGTTAGGAAAATAACAGTTGTGGACACCTGAGACGGGACGCGCAGCGCGCGAGAGCCGGCTGATGCGATATGATGAACAGAGTATAGATGCATATAGATGCATTAGTGCAGCTCCCGGGATTGCACTTGATTTTGGGTTTGGTAAAGTTATCAATACTGACGTAACGGGTTGATCAATAACGTCTGGGAAGTGGAAGGAGAACAACGAGCAACCAATGCGCATCGCCAGATGTTTGATGCGTAAAACGGTGAAATCATTACATATCATTAATGAGCCCATATAATTTGCAACTTTAAGTCAATAATGCGAACTGCATGCTATAATTGGAATGAATAGAAAAAAAACACTGAATGGATGAAAGCTTTTGTGTTTGTATAGTGAATATATATTTTAATAACGTCCTTGTGAATAATGAAGTGCTGAATAGTGCCATTTATTGCACGAATATCAGCGTGATGAAATAGTGCTGTCGCTTATTAAAAACTCTTATGGGGCTTTTTAACGTATTTTTAGTGGATGACGTAAACTGCAAAAAAACAAAACAAGTTAGATGTGGTAAATATTAGGCTACTAAAGCAAAATAAAATGCACAAGCTTGAACAAAAAGTGAAAGTTTAGTCTATATGCAGTTAGTTAATGAGATCCATGGAGCTGCAATGTGTGGAATTTCAATAAATACCAGGAATATTTGTAGTCATTTTGTTAACGAGGGCAAATGCAAAGGTGTTTTTTTTTCTTACATGCTCTTCTGTGTGTTTGAATGCGGTTGAATAAAAAAAATGCATTGGGAAAAAAAGCATAAATGTCATAGTGGTATATGTGCGATCAATGCATGATTTGAAATTCTGAATGGACAGTTCTGTTCAAACGTTAACACGTGCTCCCTCTTGTGGATCAGGACCATGTAGCCCGTACAATGAGGACTATATTCTGACATTAATGTAGCACATTTTGTCCAAATCACGTCTTTATCATTATAATATTGGTGTAACAAGATTTCCCCTAAAAATAACTCACTGTGACCTTTTCCTGTAAGAAAGTTTCATTAACGCATTGTGCATAATGAGTATAACATATGCATTTAAAAAAAATTAAACAGCCAACCTTTTGGTAAACCTAAGTCTGTGGATTTATGTTTGTGTTTAGAAAAGGCCGTTTGACATGTGCATCTGAAAGGATTCCAGATATCAGTATAATAATGTCTTGAAATGAAACTGTTTAAGAGGTTAACTGCTCCGGTGGATTGTGGACTGCGAGCAATTACTACTGAGCACATCTGTCATTCTCCCCTTCGCCATTAAAACCAAACGCAAGTCTATTTTTAAGTAGAAATGTATTTGCACTTTGTAAGCCACCTACGGGGAATATAAAAGGTGCTTATTAAAAGTTTCTGTTTTATTGCTTTTTATTTATTGCTTCAGGGGGGAAATAACTGCGTCGGTTTTATAAGAAGGAATAATATATCTTGTTTTGATGTGGCTCACTGTTAAATTTGAAATTTAAATCAGTTCTGATATACAAGCCTGATGCACCAACACTTATTACTTTTGTTCAAATCTAAATATGCGGACATTTTGAGGGTGCAAAGACTGTTGGATTATTGTGAACAGAACAGCGGGAGGTTTTCACGAACGTCACAATGAGCAACGTCATGTGAGGTTTTGTAAAAAATCAAATAAAAATAAAAATACTGTTTAGTCTAACATCTGAGATGAAAAAAAAGGCAAAAATGAACATTAAAAAAAAACTAAGCTCAAAATGTATCTGAATAAAGAGGTGAAACAGCCATTGGCCTTCTAATGAGTGCATTGGTGTGTTTGGATTGACGTTGTGTATGCAGTGGCCTAGATACACATAAAGCTTGGCAATAATATCATAATTCCAGGAATATCGGTGAGAGCTGCTGAACTCTGATATATTGATCCACTCTGGAGTGTAAAGGCCTTGAAACAGAAGCTTGTTGAGATTGCCACCAGGTGGCTGGAGTGATTTAGCAGGAGATTGTGCATCACATTATTCCTCACGACCGCAAACTAGAAACTAGAAAGGTTTTAATGACGACCTATTATGCTCTTTTCAAAGTCTTGCTTTTGTCTAAAATAGCTTTTAATGCTTGAATTGAATGTTCAAAATACACATTACATTTAATTTTTGACATTTTTGCAGAATGTCAAGCTCTCTTCCCAGGCAGAATTTAGTAAAAAAAAAGTATTTATCAATAACTTCCTTCTGTCTCTTAGGCTGCATCTGATATCGCATACCTGCTTCCCTATGTAGTAGGCAAAAAACAGTGAAAAAAATAAACAAGTATGTCCGAATTCACAATACTCATAGGCAGAAAGTATACCCGGACTGCCTAATTCTAACCAGTGAGATTCTGAAGTGTGCATATGTGGACACTAAACTATCCCATGAGGCCACTGGAGAGGATTTATGAATAGGTCACATGATAATGACAACATGGCAGATGTAGGCTAGTACGTCCCGATTACAACGTTGATTCTTTTTTTTCGCTTGCGCAGACCTTTGCGCTCGCGCCCTCAGATCACTTGGACGAGGCTATGATTACAAGAGGTAAAACGAATATAAATAATGTTCGTTTTCTCACACAAACCACTCGTTTGGTGTACTTAGGTCATCAATGTGTACTTACATTTACGAGTCATTAAATCATGTTTAATTTGGACTTCTCTGTGCATGCTCTTTGAGGTGGTGACCATAGACCTCCATTATAACTGACAGATAAGAACGGTTTAACCGAAAAATATCAAAATTGAAAATACTGTGGAAACAAAGACACCCACATCTTGGATAAAACATACCAAAAATGTATTTCAAAGTGAACTATCCCTTTAACTACGCCGCTCTGGGTCAGCTAGCTGCCCTTGAATAATGTCCATGATATAGTAGAGGAGTACAACTTGAAATAGGGGAAGTTTCATTCATACACCTTGAAGGTTTAATGGCGTTTCGGCTCAAAAACATGGAAGGAAACATGACTGAAAGATAGTTTTTGATAGAATATGGTACCTACATTTAGGCAAGGCTGTAACTCAAGGGCTAGATGCATCACTGTTTTTTTCTATTACTTTCTAAAGTATTTATAGTTTAGTTTTTGTCTATGGTTGTGCTATGTCCTCCTTTCATTCTATTAGTTGTATGAGTACTGCTTAAATTTTCGGATGGATATATGTGTGTGTTTAAATGTTCTGAAAAAAAAAACAATAAAACGTTAATCATAAATAAGAAATGAACATTAACCGTGAGAAACAGTGCTAACAGAGAAATGCCGCTGTCAATCACACATTCAGGAAAGTTCTAGCTGTTTTCCAACAACTGTCGCCCATCTGTGTCGAAGCCCATAGGCTCCTGGATTAAATCCCTTAAATCAGAATTCTTATAATAACTTCTGAAGTCTATATTGGCTTGGTTAAGCACAATGGAGGATGTATTTATAGACAGTCAGAGGTGGAGAATGGGATTATATAAAATCAGCATTTCCACCCTGTCTGAAATCACTTGTGCTTTGTTTCCTGAACTCAAGGGTTACGATTATGGTGAGTTTACATTTATTCATTCATTTATTCTGCTTTATATTTTCAGCAGACATGTACTGTAACTCACTATTCTCTTGATACGTCCAACGAAGATCTAATTTATGCCTGTCTGTGTTTGAAACTAAAGTTTACGTATCTACGCATATATTAGGGTGACTATATTTTGATTACCAAAAACCAGAACACTCGGCCCAAGCAAACAGATGGGCCTACTCAAATGATACTCGAAGTTTACTCAAAGATACCTTATTAATTTCAATACATTTAAAGTAAGTTATGTCTCCTTTGTAAGGATAGAAAATGGTTATATTGTTATATGAAAACAGGACCTGTCCTGGGAAAACAGGAACAGTTGGTCACCCTAGCATATATTCACATTCAACAAATAAATAAAGGAAAAGTAAACCGTTTCTGTTCTTAAGAGATAGATTTTTCATTTCAAAAACATTTTCATTACTCAAATTGAAACTAGACACGTTGACTGATCTATTTATCGCTATTTGCTTTAGATCACAGATGAGATCTCTTTAATGTTTCAGTTCACTTCTAGACAAAAATTTTAGCAAATGGAGACTTCCGCTCAATGTTTTTCAGCTTTGAAAAAGACCCAAATATCTCCTCTAAAGTTTTAGAACAAATCTCAACAATGGCTCCTGACCAGGTTTTGCAAAACTGTTTTATGTGTGTATATATATATATATATATATATATATATATATATATATATATATATATATATATATATATATATATATATATATATATATATATATATATATGTAGTTTATATATATATATATATATATATATATATATATATATGTAGTTGATATATATATATATATATATATATATATATATATATATATATACACATGAAACATCATGTAGTTTCATGTAGTTTTACTTTATGTAGTTTTGTTTACTAGTTTTATTTCAAAGTTTTTTACGATAAACAGCATAAAAATCAATCCAGAGCAAAATATTACTATGAAAATATTACTACTAAGATAAATATTACTATAATAGTTTAATTCAGGTTAGTAGAATAAGTTGGTATATAGTTGTAAAGTTGTTATTATGTCTAAAGTGGACTATCAAAATAGTCAACATTACTATTCTTAATATTTTAACATCTCTTATGTTCATCAAGCCTGCATTTATTTGATTAAAAATACAGAAAAAACAGTGAAATTGTGAAATATTATTACAATTTAAAAACAAATATTTTCTATTTGAGTATACTTTAAAATATAATTTATTTCTGTGAATGCAAAGCTGAATTTTCAGCATTCCAAAAAATATATATATATTAAAAATGAACTGTTTCCAACATTTATAACTGAGCATCAAATCATCATATTAGAGTGATTTCTGAAGGATCATGTGACACTGAAGACTGGAGTAATGATGCTGAAAATTCAGCTTTGACCACAGGAATAAATTATAGTTATTAAAATAGAAAATTCATTAAAATTCTAATAATATAATCAATATAAATTGTGTTGAGACAATTAGATACATAAATGAAACATAAACAAGAGCTCTCTTGAGTTATGGATTGATTTATGCTGTTTATCACAAAAACCTGTGAAAATACTTGCATATAAAACTACACTTCAGCTCTGACCTCGTGTACAGCACAACTGTTGAGATGTAATCCAGACAGAAGGCCGATGAGCAGCTGCCGGGCCGCGATGTCATCCAGCAGAAACGCATCTCACAATGTTTCCCAAATTCTGTGGCAGGAATGTAAATAGTTGTGATTAATCCCTGTCTTGGTGGGATTAACTATCAACAGGCTCAAAGATGAGGCTGTCAACAGTCAGCGCCAGTGTGTAATCCCACATCTGATCCACTGGCTGACTTCTCTCTCTCTCTCTCTGAGCTAATTATACATCCAGCAGTGCACCAAACCTCACCATTCTCAAACTCACACATCAGATTCAGCTCCATCATTGCTCAGGAGATCCTTCAGTTTAACATCAACTCGCTTAACTCCTGAAGAGAAATGGAAATCAGAATCAGACATGCATTGACTGCTTTAAAATGAATGTGAACATCAGCTCAGTTCATTTGAGTTAGTAGCAATCATTGAGACGATCTTGAGAAACATGGGAGACTTCAGCAAAAGTCTCGATGTAAACAGATTGCTGAATGTGATTCTAAAGTCAACATGAGACTGAGTTTTCAAGCCATTTTTTTCTGGCATGATAAAAGTTTGGGGTTTGTTGTTAGTCTCTTCTGCTCACCAAGGCTGCAATTATGTGTTCAAAAACATAGTAAATATAATATTGTAAAATATTATTAGAATTTTAAATAACTGTTTATATGTAATTTTTTATGTAAAATTTCCGCATCATTACTCCAGTCTTAAATGTCACATGATCTTTCAGAAATCACTTTAATATGCGGATTTGCTGCTCTTATTATAATCAATGTTGAAAACATTGAAAATATAATATTTTTCAGGATTCTTAGAAAGTTCAAAAGAACAGTGTTTATTTGAAATATTTTCAAGATTTGTTATCACAGCATATTTTCTTTTGTCAAATAAACTTTATAATAATTTATTTAGTTGAGATAACTTATTATTTTGAGTTTCTGATGATTAAATTAATCTCCTTCATTGTATTAACTCACTTTTTCCAGTTCAATCAACTTAAAATTTTAAGGCAACCCAGGTTACTTACTTTTTTAAGTTAAACCAACAAATTATTTTTTTTTACAGTGTAATCACAACATTTTTTCTTTTGTCAAATCAATTTTATAATAATTTATTTAGTTGAGATAACTTATTATTTAAATTAATCTCCTTCATTGTAACTCACTTTTTCCAGTTCAATCAACTTAAAATTTTAAGGCAACCCAGGTTACTTACTTTAAGTTAAACCAACAATATTGTTTACAGTGTAGTAATCACAACATTTTTTCTTTTGTCAAATCAACTTAAATAATTTATTATAGTTCAGATAACATATAATTTGAGTTTCTGATGGTTAAATCATTCTCCTTCATTGTATTAACTCACTTTTTCCAGTTCAATGAACTTAAAATTTAAAGGCAACCAGGTTACTTACTTTTTTAAGTTAAACCATCAATATTTTTTTACTGTGTAGAAATCTTTTGTTAACTTATCGCCTTCATCACTTTTGATCAATTTAATGCATCCTCTTTGAATTAAAGTATTAATTTCTTTCCAAAATAGGAAAATAATTGGGTCACACTTTAGATCAGGGTCCAATTTTCACTATTAACAAACTATTAACAAAGACTTTTGCCAAGCTATTTTAAGTTAACTTTTGTCTCAAAACGTAATTATTTAGACTAGCTTATCCTGACTGATGTTAGTATTGTTACTGAGTATTCTTCTTATGAATTATTTTATATTGTTAATCGTACTATTTATTGTGTTGCTGTCTTCTTTTGTATATTATCCTTGTATTATTATATTATATTATCCTTCTATGTTTTATCCTTGTAAGGTGTCCTTGAGTGTCTTGAAAGGCACCAATAAATAAAACAAATTATTTTTATTATTATTAAACTAGTTTAAGTTTAAGTAAACTAGTTGTTGTTTAGAGTGTTGCGGATGTAGAATATGTTCATGCAGAATAAGGCAGTAATGTGTGCTTTATAAGTACTTAATTGGACCCTAAACTAAAGTGTTACCAAAAATTGTCAAATTGTTTTAGAGTTTCAGTGAAACAGCCAAGAAGGGAGGTCATTTCTCTGGGTTTTTGAAGTTATTCAATTTTTTAAAGTTATTTCTCTTATTTCCAGTGTGTACTTCTATTTAACCAGTCACAAGTATGCTGTGTTGCAGGCACCCAAAAAGGCAAAGAAGCGGGCAGAAGGAGCCAATTCAAATGTCTTCTCCATGTTTGAACAAACACAGATCCAGGAGTTCAGAAGAGGTGCGAAGCAAGAGCTCGTTTGACCCTACTGACAATTGTCTTTATCCCGACTCTTTCACTGTGATCTTGAGTGGCGAGATTCCCGTATGTGACTTCAATATGTCAGTGTTCATCATCGCTA